>JAGXJF010004342.1:0-234773 GCA_019208055.1 Stipa capillata
CCACTGATGGTCAGTGGCGTTCCTGGCGGTGGCGGAGTCTGGCCAGCAGCGACGGTGGTTGCACGCGCGGCGGCGGGGGCAGCTTACCAATGGCGGCGGTGACGTTCGGGCAAGATCAGAGGCTCTAGAGGTGGCGAGCACTGAGGGGCGAGCGGCGGGCTACAAGGGACTCTGGAAAGTGGCGGGTAGAGCCGGCGGCTTGGAAATCTCGCTACCAGCGGCGGCTTGGAGTGGAGCAACCGAGGAGCTTCTCAGCGAGAGAGGCGGCGGGCGTCTGGAGCGAGCACCCGAGGCGGCTGCGGAGGTATTAGCTGTTGGGGCCGGGGAGAGAGGAGGTAGACTGAGCTTAGGGTCTGTGGAAGAAGAAGTTGAGAAGAGCTTGCCCGAGCAGAGTTGGAACGGTGGTGAGCTCAGTTGGGAATTAGAAGAAAAGGAAGAAGCGGTCAGGGGAGCTTGTCGGCGCGTCTCTGATGCAAGGAAAGAGCTCGGCTGGTCCCGGAGTAGCTCAGGGTGTTGCTTGGTTTGAGTGGGACTCAGCTGCTCCGCTTAAGCTTTGTGGATGGAAATTGGTTGCTGCAAGGAAGGAGGAGCCTGGGGACGGAGGTAACTCGGGCGTGGAGTGGCTGCCTACTGATTAGCTGCTCAGGTCGGGAGTCCTTGCGACTAGCCTGAGGTGGAGAAGGGGTACGAATTGGGTGCAGCTCAGGAAGCAAGGCAGCTCGGGATAAGGAGCAATGGGAGGAGCTCGGGTAGTTGGTTACGAGGCAAGGGAGATGAGGAACAATGGGGAGGTATGTAAATGAAGACGAAGAGCGTGGAGCTGAGGAGCTCGGGTTGGTTCTTGAAAGTAGTGAAATAAAGAGGTATGGAGGACGTAGATGGTTTGGTATAGGAGTAAAGAGAGCAGTAGGAGAGGAGTGGAGGATACGTGGGGAGGAGCTGCTCAAGGTCAGAGGAAAAACCAGAAAGGAGACAAGCTTGGCTATTGCTTGTAGCTTGGTCTGATGGTGAGGGAAAAAGGAGGCGTGCTCGGTTGCAGCTTGGGAAGTTGAAGAACAAAGTAGCTCAGGTAGAGATGGAGTAAATGGAGAGCTCGGTTGGTTGACTACTGCAATGGCAGGAGTTAGGCACCGAACGTAGTAAAAGAGAAGGGTGGCACCGGCAGCAGGAATAGAGGAGTGAAGAAAGGGACCTGGCTGCTGTGCATTAACACGCTGGCAAGAAGAGTACTATACATTTTCGGTAAGATAGGTAGATGGGTTTGCACTGGTAGCATTTAATCCATCATAGGCTTAGGGCTGTATATGCAGGTGATGGGATGTAACACTTGATGATTCCAGGAGGAGAAAGAGGATTTTCTTTTTATGCATGCGCACCTGCGCAGGTAGATTGCATGATTGCATGCACCTACCAGTTAGGTTTGGGAAGTAGTTATAGAGTGAATTAATGTTGCGTATATGCTGATGAAGACATACATATGTGATTTCAGTTGATTCTGATACATGGAGGGAGCTTGCTTCAAAAGCATGCCATTAGAATCCACGAGATGCAAGGAGAATTAAATTCCAGAAATAAAATCAGAATGAATCATGTGCTGTTTTGAAAGAGTTTGCTTAACTGGTTTAGATAAGAACTCATATTTCTTGATTAAAGAAATATCTTTCCAAATTTTTGGATATGTAGAATATAACCAGGGTTAAATGGAACGGACAAGAATAAGGGTGCCGAACATTCGGAAATTTTCGGAGGACAAGGATAAAGGGAGGGTCTCGGGATATTGCTGGAGTTTTTATAGGACTCATGGCGTTGTGGGTAAGTATGGTGAACGGTAAATAGGATTTTGACTATAGTAAAAGGATAAAAGGATAAATGGTTAGTTGGTAGAAATATAACAAGTCGGATATTTATCTCCTGGCATGGTAACATGGTAGAAGTGAACAAGATACTTGTATGACACATGGTAAGGGGAGAGAGAAAAATCATGGTGGTTATGGTCATACCGTGAAAAGGAATAAACTAGGGTTTGGGGTGTATGTGTCCACATACACTTGGATATTTTAACATATATGGGGTTTGTATGTGGGTGGAATGGACATGCGACACTACGGTGAGTTGGAGTTTGAATGCTGCCACTGATATATGCATATATATGCATGGGGTAGGAGGAGAAAGGGAGTGCCGGGGCATTAGGGTTTTGGCACACTAGGTCTGAAAAACAAGGAAGATAGAGGGAAGGGGTTGGACTGCAGGATTTCACCTCAACGGTTCCATATGGAAGGAGAACAATTTGCTCGATAGATTTGGAGAAGAAAGATCAGGGCTTCTCCCGAGAGGATAGAAACTAGGAGTTCCAACAGAAGATGAGTCGGGAGGAGATAAAAACAAAAAGTTCACCTCGCGCTGATGGTGAGGATATCAAGATTGACGAAGAAGAGGTTTTGAATGTGCATCACTTTCATGATTTTGAAATCAAAGTTTTAATTAGGTTCGCTAAACATCACATTATTAACAGAAAAAAATTTTTGTTAGCCCTAATTTTTAGGTTTCGGAAAATCGGGGTGTTACACATATAGAAGTCTCTAGCTACTTCATCGCCGAGTCAACTTAGTGCCAGCTAATTGATACATTATGTTGGATGATTCGTAAGCTCTATGAGAGCAAAACATTATTCTTATCGGTGGTTGGATGACTATTTATTTATTCATTCATTTATCCATTATTTATTTATGGAATATTATGTTCTGAAATGTTTATTGCATTTATTTAAATATGTTGCTACTTTCTAGCTTCATTATTTAATTAAATGTAATATTTTAGAACACATGTGGCGCCAAATGAAATAAGTGTGCCTCACAGATAGCGACACCACTAATACCATATTAAGGAAGATGAAATATTTCCAATCAATTAATAAAGATGCCAGCAGCATTATGACAATCACCGACAACAATTCTTGTATAATATGCTCCGGTAGAGCGACAATTATACTCCCCATGGGCACAATATCGATAATTGGTAACATCCTGGTTTTATGATTAGGATTAATGTTTATGTTAACGAAATTGAGTAAGAATTAAATTTTTTGATCTTGATTGCATCATCTTATGCATGCATGTAAAATTGCAACAGAACAAAAGCCTGAAGAGCTAAGTCAAGAAGTAATTAAATAATTTAACTAAGAGTTACTAATTATGAGCTCTAATAGTATTTGTTAAGCTAAAAACGAACCAAAGACCCCGTAAGAAAATTTCTAGAATTCTTGAGCTAGCTTCTATATGTGACTTCACTCAAGAGATAATTCTAGAAATACAGGTAAATGAGAACCAATGAATCGGTAAGCCTCAAGATAAATAAATGATGAGCCTTGTCATTCTAATAATATGTTTTATGAGTCCTAATAGTGGCCTAAGTATATTGCTAATCATATGATTAATTAAATGCTTAGTAACTTAATTGGGAAAGAGAGGGAAGCAGCCTAGATCTTTTTGCCTTGATCTTATCTTCACTTCGGTACTACTCTTACACCTTATGATTAATGAACACCAGCAGCTGCGTAGTCACCTCCTGGTTACACGTATGAGTCACCACAACAAGTAAACAAACAAATGAGAACAGCTACTTATGCTGTCCATCGGACCAAGAGAAATTGCCTTGAGCCCATACCACCCCTATCCATTCCCAGCACTTTTCCTGCCGATGCTCTCATTTTATCCCTTACTCCAAGCAATATAAGGCCCTGTTTGGTTAGGCTGTGGCTGTGGCTGTTGCGGCTGTTGGCTGGCTGTTAGGAGAAGCGGCTGTGGCTGTTGAGACGTGAGTACATACGTGTTTGGTTCGGCTGTGGCTGTTGGCTGTTAAGAAAATTAACAAAAATCTAAAAAATTAAGAAAAATTCAGCAAATTAATAAAAATTCAAAAAAGTTTAAAAAATTCAAAAATTCACAAAAATTAAGGAAAATTCTAAAAATTCAAACAATTGTTTAAAAATTTAGAAAAAAGTTTAGAAAAATTAACAAAAATTTAGAAAAATCCAGGAAATTAAGAAAAATTCTAAAAATTGTTTCAAAATTCAAAAAAAGAAAAATTAACAAAAGTTGAGGAAATCCAGGAAATTAAGAAAAATTCTAAAAAATTTAGAAAATGGTTTGAAAATTTAGAAAAGTAAAAAAATTAACAAAAATTCAGAAAAATACAGGAAATTAAGAAAAATTCTAAAAAATTTAGAAAAATACAGAAAAATTAACAAAAATTCAAAAAAATCCAGGAAATTAAGGAAAATTTTCTGAATTTTTGAAATTTTTTGAATTTTTATTTTATTTTTGTATTTTACTTTTTTTGAATTTTTCCTGATTTTTCTAATTTTTTTCCTATTTTTTCTGAATTTTTGTTAATTTTTCTGAATTTTTGAATTTTTTTGAATTTTTCTTTTCTTTTTAAATTTTACTTTTTTTTAATTTTTCTGATTTTTCCTTTTTTTTATTTTTTCTGAATTTTTTGTTAATTTTTCTGAATTTTTGAATTTTTATTAATTTCCTAAATTTTTCTTAATTTTCTAGATTTTTCTTGATTTTTCTGAATTTTTCTAATTTTTTCGGCTTTTTCTGATTTTTTATTGACCATATTATATAATATGTGCTCCGGCTGTTGGCTGTTAGAAAAAGCTGGCCAAAAGCCCCATGTTTGGTTGGACTGGGGCTTTTTCCAATGGAAAAGCTCCCAGAAGCCCAACCAAACAGGACCTAAGGCAGGCCAAGCCATCGTAGATAGCTCTATACACACACACACCCTGCCAAGGAGACATGCATACTCCTGTTCCCTAAAATTATACACGCATCATCCATTAGAGCTTAGCCAGCTAACAAAGAACATCAAGAGGAGAAGAGAAAGAAAAAAGGAAACCTAGGAGGTGTCCATCGCTGCCGCGCCTGTGCGAGATCATAGACAAAGTCAGCCGGATGAGACAAGCAATGACAGCAAGCTTCTTCCTCACACTTGTCGTCTCCTCTTCTGCAACACCAACTCCCTATAGTACAAATCCATACATTGGTCCATTGCAAAGTTGCTACTGCTATATGCATGCATGTGTATATGTATGTGTCTCTAGCTAGCCTTGGTTGGTCCTAATTCCTCTGTCCATAATTCTCATGTAGCACTAGATTTGCTAGTAGTAATCTTTTCCTAACCATCGAATTAAAGTCCTGACATATCATCTAACCTATAGGTTCTCCAGTGGTCTGATCAAACTTATTCTTTTAGCTACACCGGTTACACCCATAAAAAATCCTCTCAAATGTTAACCACAACTTCCATGATGTTCTATGAATCCCTCGGAAAAGTTTCAGATTTTTCTAGGCAGTTTAACCCTATTCACAATTTTTGAAATTATAAAAAGATATAAAATGTAGTATTGTAAATCTTTCTCTTAGAGCATCATCCAGTGTGAGAAAATCTTGAAAATTCATATTTAATCTTTATGATATTCCTGACATACCATAAAATTCCTATATTTTTAGTGTAAACTTTATAATACATTGTAATTCAAATCCAAATATGAGCCAGAACTGAACTCCATTTATTACAAAATAAATGATATTGTAATGTGGCATGGGAGATATTTTCATAAGCTTATAAATGTCCCCAGTAAGCCATGTAAAAATTTACAAAAATTCAAAAGCTAAACAGAGGGAGAAAAACAGAAAATAAAATGGAAAACGTAGAAAGAGATAAAGATAAAACAATCTCCAGCTGGGCGAAACTCGGCCCAGACCATTAGCTGGCCTAGCTCCCATGTCCGCACACACCCACGCACGTGCGATTGCGAGGAGATGCCAACTGGCAGGACCTCAAGATGTTTCCCTCTCGCCAGAGAATCTTTGGAATGCCATATCTCGAACATCAGAGCTCCAATTAAAAGGACTCCTCTTGCATTAGTATTTATTTTGGAAGAACCACTACTCCAGAATTACCATCCACTGACAGGCGCTTAAACCACTCCGCTGATGGGTTTAGCGCCCGTCAGTAATTACTCGTCAGTGGAGGGTCCATCTCCACTGACGGGCGCTACACCCGTCAGTGGAAGGTCCATTACCGCTGACGGGTAGAAAAATTTGCCCGTCAGTGGTGAGTTCTATGGGATTTTAAAAAAATAGCCCATCAGTTATATATTATACAATCAATTAGCTTCTTGCCAAATCTTCCAGTAGAAACAGATACTGGGTAACACCAGTCCAGCTTTGATGAGTTTGATCAAAATTATTTACTGAGTTTCAATCGGCTAATACATGCGAAACCATGTACAACAACAGAGATGCTGCAATTGAAGAACAGTAGGACTGCCCTACGAACTGCAAGTGCGGTATACCTCACCACGCATCACATCAATTAGTCCATGATCATGTGCATAGCGGTATACCTCGAGGAGAGCCAAGCCTTCCTCCCTACCATACTTCGAAGAATAAAGGTTCAAGTATTCAATGTCCTGCATTAAACCAAGAAGAAACAATTGTGAACTACTTTCAGATCTGCATTATCCACAGCTGATAAGCCTGCATACCTCGCCGGTGGGGTCGATGGCGCCAGGGTAGCGGAGGACGGCGGAGTGCATCTCGAAGGAGGAGACGACGGTGGCTTCGTTGCGCCGCCCAGACACGAAGTTCTTGAATGTCCCCACCTTCCTCACCGTCTCCATCGAATCCGCAAACTCTGCAAATCCAAACCCCAGAATCAGATCACCACCACCCTAGCAAGAAGGGAATCAGAATGGTCGGACACCTCGAGTCTTACTGAGGAGGGTGAAGGATTTGGAGGGGGGAAGGGCGAGTCGTCGGACTTCTTGCCGGTCTTTATCTTGTCGAACCAGCCGAGGGAGGCGAGATGCGGAGTCGAGGAGATGCCCCGGGATGCCGTCAGAAGGTGGAGCGCACGGCGGAGGGGCGGATCCGGTGGCGGAGGTCCGAGGCGCGGATCCAGCGGTAAGGTGTGCGGATCCGGCGGTGAGGGGGTGAAGGCGGAGGGGGCCGGCAGCGTCGGGGAGGAGGCGGAGGCGACCGGAGGCGGAGGGAGAGGAGGCGGCACGAGAGAGAGGAGGCAGAGGGGCCGGCGGCGTCATGGAGGAGGTGGAGGCAGCCGGAGGCAGTGGGAGAGGAGGCGGCGGGGGGCACGGAGGCAGGATCGGGGAGGGAGAGGAGGCGGCGGGGGGCACGAGAGCTCGGGGAGGGGGATCAGGGTGGGAGTTTTTATGGAGTGAATAAGTTTAGGGTTTGGCAGGGAGTTTTTAGGGATCGGCGGCGGCGGAATTTTCACCGACAGGCGGAAATTCATTGCCCGTCAGAGGTGATGAATTTTCACTGACGGGCCAAACTTTGTGCCCGTCAGTGATATAGGTTGTCAGTTTTGCTATTGTCACCACTGACGGGCCAAACTTTGGACCCGTCAGTGGTGACTTTTTCTGCTGAATCTAAACGTTTCGCACTCATCTCCACTGACGGTTCCCCAACGGCCCGTCAGTGGAGATGAGTACTACTGACGGGTATTCCGTACTCGTCAGCGAAGATGGTTCAGCAAAAGTATTTTCTGAGGTAGTGAACTATGCCATGTCATCAATACCATATCATCGCCGCGATGATGTTCACTACCTCAAAAAGACTATTACTGACGGGCCCAAAACGGTAATCACTCACGGCTTCAGGGCCCGTCAGTAACGTCCTGTCAGTGGAAGTTATACTTCCCCTGACGGGCGTAGGGCCCGTCAGCAGATATAGTCTTTCACTGACGGGAGAAAAAGGACCGTCAGTGGAAAGACCTCCAGGGCAGCAGCGGTGGCATCTAAGCTGGATCTTCACTGACGGGCGTGGAATATGTCCCCGTTAGTGGTGAGCATTTCCACTGACGGGTACATTTCTTCTGCCCGTCAGTGGAAGTATTTTTTGACTTTTTTTTCATATATAGCATATATAGCATATCTTAATAGCATATATAGCAATTAATATGACATAAATTAAGCACATATACCAATTAATATCACAAATAGTAAATACACATATAAAAGCAAGTTTACAACGAAATAAAATGACAAACAAATGAATTTAACAATGTTTATTCTCACTAGCCGTACTAATCTACGTCTACGACGCTTCGCTAGTACTTGCAAGGCGGCGGGAAGGGGGTAATTGGACTCCCGCGTAGAAATCTCCGCTTGGTCGGATGACTTCGTTGTTGATGACGTACGCGAAGGTCTTCTGGATGCGGGCAAAGTCCTTCCTCCAGTCGTACTTATCGTCGGCCAGGTCATGTATGAAGTTATTGAATTGATCCTGGCTCCATTGCGGGTTGTGGGATATGACGAACGCGTCTATGTGAGCGCAGACGTAGTACCCACATGTCACGCTATTTTCCGGCTGTTGCCTGCAAGGGAAGTTGAATTTGTGGATCAGCTTCTTGCTCTTGCTTTCTGCTCCTCCCCCTCGCAAGTTGTATTCCCAAAAGGCGGCTTCTAGAACTTACTTAATTTCGGAGTAGTCCCGCTTGGCACTTCTTTGAGAATCAAAATAGTATATCATTCTGGAAGGCTTGTGGATGACAATGAGGATCCAGTGGTCGCTGCGTAGAAGGTAAGGAACCAATATAAACAGACGGGGATACGTGCTTAAGAAAAGTAAACTAGGGACGGTAGTAAGTAACTTACGGGGGGTTGTAGGGTATGAGCACGTGGTTCTTGTCCTTATGGTATAGCAATGACTCGGTGATGAAGTTTATTAGGACCGGCTTCGCTTCTCGTATATAGTACTCGTTCATGAGGACCGGATCCATTATTCCAAAAGCACAGTTGGGCAGACGCCTAGACTCTTGGGCTTGGTAAAGCGCCCATAGCCTGACGAGCATGTTGTCGAGCCGGAAGAGGTTGAACAAATTGAAGATATCTTCAAAATTGATGTCGAATGTGTCATGATGTCTGTCCAGGAAGAAACCGAAATCTTTTGGCACCTCGACCTTAAAGTGTTGCTGTAACATCCCCGTTCTTGAGTCGCGATTTGAGTGCATCATTTCATGTCATGCATTGCATTGAGAACTGAAAATCGAGTAAGATTTTGAATTTTTACGAAAAGCCTTAAAGCAAACCCTAATTCAGTAATATGGAGAACCCCTTCGAACTTAATTAGTTTTGCAAGCTTTGAAGCAACAAGTTCAGAGGAACATTTCTTGAGCTCAATGCATTGACCGAGCTCTAAAACCCTAGGTTTGAGCTAATTAAAAGTTTGAGAGTTTATGTTGAGTTGGTTTGGGAAACCTATTTGAAACAGAACAAAATGTTGTAACAATGCTTTGAATTTTTGATAGCAATGTTGAGAGAAACGTTGAAGTGGTTTTTAAGGGTTCTACAATTGGATTCAACCCCGTTTCCAAACTCAACTAAACGCCCCAAACTAGATAATAAAACCAAACCTGAGGGGAGGATCCGAAAATTCTTGTTTAAACTTGAATTGCAAAATCAGGGCTTAAACATTGCTTTGAATTATAAAACCAAGGATTCAAATTGAAAATAAAATCCTAAACTCTAAATCCTCCTCCCCTAGCCGAATGGGCCGGCTTCCCCTGGCCCATCTCCTCCCCTGCGCGCCGCCCCCTGTGCTTCTTCTCCAGGACGCCGCCAGCTCCTGCTTTGGGGCAGGGGCGCCTCATCGCCGTGGCACCCGGCCGAGTCTACCCACGGCCACCTCATGCTGCCGCACCGCCCTCCCCCTCCCTATCTCTTCTCTTCCCCCGCCGGCTCCCTATCCCGAGTTCCCTCCGCCCCGGTGCCGCTCTACTCCACCACACGCCCCTCCTCGCCGCAACCGTGCCAAGTTGCCCGCCACCCCGCCTCTGTCGCCTCCGCTGTTTGCCGCCCTAGCGCCGCCGTTCGCCCCGCTCCTCCTGGCCGCCCCACCTCCCTCGCCGTCGCCGCGCCGCCCAAGACTGGATGCCGCCTCGCCCCGCCTCCCCTCGACCGTGCCTCGCCCGAGCTCACCTCCGCCCGGCCGCACTCGACGCCCCACCGCCGTCCTCGCCTGTCGCCCTCCTCCGGCACCGCTCCATCCCGAGCCCCGCATCCCGTCGCCGGCCTCTTCTCCGGTTCCTCGCCTCCCGCTGAGCCTCCCGGGTCTCCTCCGCCGCTGCACCAAGCGCCTCGCCGCCCCGGCTCGCCTCCGTTCCGAGCCGCTCCTCGCCGCGCCGCCACTTCTAGCCGGTAGGTCCCGCGCCGCCACCCTCTTTCGCCGCCGGCCGCGTCACGCTGGAGCACCCGTCGGCCGGATCGAGCCCGATCGGGTCCCGACCGGTGCGTTCCAGTTAGGGTATTAGGACCTTAATCACCCTAATTACTGCTGTGGCAATTAATAAGTGTCATCAATGCTAACGGGTGTTAAGGAATGCCGTACCTAATGGCCATGAGTTCTGTTCCGACCGAATCAATGACCACATTAAAAGTTAATCACAGTTATTAAACACTAATCGAGTTAATCACTGTAATAACTATGGATAAGCACTGTTCTGATATGCTAATAAATGAATAACAGTCAATGAAATGTGATTAATACACTTAATCGATGCACTGACATGTTAATGACCTTATTAAATGCTAATCACCATATTAAACCTAATCAGGCATCATAATGAGCTCTTTAGTGAGTATCTCTATGGCAGTGGGCCCCATGCGACAGGAATTAAAGAAAAGAATAAATAGAAAAGGAAATTCTAACATGGGGGCCCCAATTGTAAGGAATAAAAATAAAAGAATAAAAGAAATGGAATTATATGACGGTGGGCCCCACTGTCATTGACCTACGTCAATATTGACTAAAATTGACCCCGGGCCCACATGTCAGCCTCTGCTCATATTGAATTTCTTTAAAGATTATTTTTACTGAGAAAAATATAACAAAAGAGTTAAAATGATTTAAATCTTGGAAAATGCATAGAAACTCCATTTCTAATCAGAAAAATGCAAATGATATATCAAAATGTTCAGAAAAAGAAGATCTATTCAATAGCATCATTTCCATCCATGTTTGCATGCTAGGAATAATGCAATTTGCTAAAAACTCAAACTAGGGTTTCCGATTAGCCGGAGGATTTTCGGATCGCGACATTTTATGCGTCCGGACTCCGATTAAATTGATTCCACTTGCATTAGTTTTCTTTTTGCATCCTCTACACCATGGCATGCATTTCATCTCATGACGATGTGTTGCATGTGGATATTTACGATTGTGCCCTTCTTTTTCGGTGTTTCCGTTCTTCTCCGTTAGAGCCGGAAGGTCCAGAAGACGGTAGTCTCAATCACGAGCAGGGTTTAGTTGCTCAGCAACCAGGCAAGCAGCCCCTTTGGTCACATTGCAAAACTCCTATTACTTTTAAAATATTAGTTGTTTTCTAATGCAGTATTGCATGCGTTCAAATGTTATTTTCTCGTTAGTATTACCTCTATTCCTTGCACACAGCTTACTTTGTCGCTCAATCAACTCTGCTACCATCCTAACCTAACTAGGGTAGTCTAGTGTGTAACCTGCTATTGCTTATTATATGTATTTGCTTAGACATGCTTAGAATTGCAAGAGTCGTAAGTTCTGGGATAGCAGAGGTTCTCACACCATTGGATGGGTTACTTGGTAGGCGGGTGTTCACCGGGATTACTTAATAAACTTGCTCAATTTTATCTGGGCTAGACGAGAGGCCGTGGCTGGGAGCACGGTGGTTTGTCTCGTTTTCCCGCAAGGACCGGTTTCCGGTGTCCCTTCGAACCAAGATTCGCGTACTTCTACACGGGTGGATTATGGGGCCACCCTCGACTGAATGATTTGCCTAGACTTAGTGTATGAGCTGCAATAGAGTGCGGTTTTGTGTGTGTGTGTGGGGTAAAAGGCACTCTGTGAGGGTTACACACGGTTCGAGTCCGGGGATGTATCTCCTGCCACAACTTATGGGACCGTGTCTCTGTGCCGTCGGACAGATGTACATGGACTAGCCTGTACGGGTGGCTCATACCTAAGTCGAAAGCATTGTAAAGGTCGTGTTCGATCACCCTCCGCCAGCACACCTCGTGAAAGTGTGTAAATCGTCGTTGGCACTAGGAGACGATCGATACGTGTAGGTAAAGATGTACCCCCCTGCAGGGTTTGAACTGTTTGAACAGCCGTGTCCGCGGTTATGGACAGCTTGGTAAGATTTTGCACCGAATTAGACAATTACAACAAACTCTAAAACTTGCCAACTCTAAGGACGGTGTTAGCGACAGCTTCCTCCCAGGGTGGTTGAGGATGGGTCGAGGGTAGCTCAGGGTGTGGTGTTCTGCAGGTAGGAATATTCGCGAAGTGTAGACTTATCCCCTTTTCAAAAACCTTCTGGTAGTCGATTTTCTTCTATTTAGGAAGTATTGCTAAAAGAAAGATTGGCTTTCCGCAAATTAGTCCACCAATCCCTTTTATTGATACCTGGCACAACTATTACTATTAATTTCCGCACTGTAAGTCTTGCTGAGTACAATTTTGTACTCACCCCGCTATTGTTGTTGTTTTTGTTGCAGAGGGAGCTACCCTTGGGAGGGTGGCTTCTATATAGAGATCGACACCACGACGGTTAGTCACTGGGAATCCCAGGCAGTGATCCTGCCCTAGGGTTGGGTATCTAGGTTTGTTTTGGCTGCCGCTTTCGACACTACTGTTCGGCTTCTTAGCCCTATTTAAACTTCCGCTGTGTATTGTACTGGGATCCTCGGATCCTTTGCAGGTATGTATTGCTATATTGCAGTTCTGTTGTAGAGTTCTGCTGTGTTAGCTAGTTGTTTTCGCCTACACATGTGCAGTGCGTGTATGTGATGAAGCGCATGTTGTGGGTAGGACTTTAGGGTTCATATCATAGAGTCATTAAGTTTAATCACCCCTGTGAAGCGACTCTACTACTGAGAGATTGGGAACTATATCATCCTACTCCAGCCGTGCATTAATTTGCCGGGACGAGTTCGGGATTGAAGTTCCGGCTCAGTGGAAAAGAGTGAGGAGACCATATCACCCTACTACTCTATGCTCCTGCCAGAGTAAGCTTTGGGGTTGACGTCTCGGGCTATTCGGAGCCATATCACTCCACTCCTCTTGGATTTGACACCCAGGAGTTGAGGTCGGGGTTGACGTTTCGACTTAGCGGGTGGTTTCACTTAAGCCTCTCTGTTATGAATTCTGGGGTTCGACAGCTTTGGTATCAGAGCAGGACTGACTGTAGGACAACCTTTGACTTGGCCGTTGTTGAGTCTAGAAGTTGCAAAAACTATTCGAACTTAAAAGGGATTTGCGAAAAGCATAAGTAGTGGTTCTATTTTCTCCTTATCTTTTCAATCTTAGTTCTTCTCCTTACCTCTTCATTTGGTTAAAAAGCGATTTGACTACGCTTTCCTCCATTCAAAAGTTAGGATTCACGTGTTCTGGGAATCTGTACCTTCCCTCTTATCTTGTTTCGGTGGATCGTGAGTTCCAGCTTGTGTCTCCATCGATCTGGATGCTTTGCCGTCAGACCATTCATACCCTTCTATGTTATTGTTCTAGTCGGAGATTTCGTGTAACATTCCTGTTGAAGCTATGCCAATTCCGCAGTTGGTGTAAGGGCAGAAGAATATCCCTAAAGATCTTCATCTCATCAACCACTTGGCACGTTATGCTTCACGTGACGTGACCACTGATGCGGATAAGCAAGAAAAATTCCGCAAGAGCTTGAATCCGGAGCCTGAATATGAGTTATTTCTTTTTGATTTCCGAACCTCTTAGTTCTAGTGGGCAAAGCTCTCAAGATAGGGCACGGAAGGCAAACTCTTGAAGAATCTCGTAAGCGTGTTAGGGAAGTGACATTGTCAATTCCTTCCAACTCTCAGAAGAGCCATATCTGGATTCCAGCTAGCACCTTCGATCGTGCTGTTCCTTTCTCCGGACCGATCGATTTTGGCTTCCCGTCATCCGCAGCGGTATGTCCAACCAAGGCTAGTTGAAGAACGACTGGCTAACCCTGTTCTGAAATTATCTCCCGGAGTTTGCTACGTATGTGGCTAATTTAGTCACTACGCTTACGAGTGCTCTTAAAATTTGAATCCTGCATTCCGCCCTAACCGGTGTAAGCTCAAGCTCAGAATAATGGCTCTTTCAAGAAAGTAAACTCGTCGTCTCAGCCTGCTGATTGTAATCGCTGAAGAAATCCGAAATCTACCTGACGTTGTGATGGATGCATTCGTTGTCAATCCTGTTTCAACATCTGTTCTTTTGATTCGAGAACTTCTCATTCCTTTGCATCTAAGGGTTTTGCTGAGAAGACAATGTCCTGTATGAGCTAACGCATAGTTCTCTGGTTATTCGTTCACCCGGATTTGTGATGGGAGTATTCCGAGTAAATCCTAGAGTTTCTCTTCAAGTGGATGATCTGGAGTTCCTCGTCCCTTGGATTTCCCTAGTCTTCACCGACATCAAAGTCACCCTTGGGATGTATTCTAGCTCCGTAGCTTTTGTACCACCGTTCAAGCATAGTTAAACTTTATCTTGTACTTCCATTGTTTAGTTTCCGTAGTGCATTCCACCGTAGATTTTCTCTTGTGATCCGATCGTAAGCCTTCGAGTAACTTTGTTCTTCTCTTTTGCCAGATGGCCGAATCTCATATCACCTTGGCAGGCGCTACACACTGTTTGTCGGTTGAGGGTGCCCCTTCACTCTTGCTTCGGATGTTAGCAAGATTGGGATATATGTGGCTACCCGAGTATATCATCCATTGCCGCAACTGTCGATTTGGGCTGAGCGATTATATTGCTTCTATCTTCATCCGACCGCATCCTTCCGAACCGTTGCAATTACCCTTTTTGCCGCCAGGATATCCTATCATCTTGGAGGGTCGTGATGGTTCCTATGAAGGAGCTGTCCAAACAGCTGCTTATAACGCCATCAGCTTTCTTCGTTATCATTATGCAGGCCAGCTTTTGAACTCTCCTTTTCGATATCATGTGGGGCAAGTAAACTCCGATGAACTGATGTGGTGGCAGGAGTTCATTATGGAATCTGATCCGACAATCGTCGAAATAGCCCCAATGCTCAGTGTCACTCACCGTCTGTATCAATCGGCCGCCTATGATCGGGACTGCTATCGTTATCGGTTGGGTCATGCTCTAGAATTCATCCGCAAGCATATCGGTAAGCAGGCCCCAGTGGACTTAATGACGGCCCGCGGAGAATTTATTGGCCCGTATTCTACCGACAGGCCATCTTCATGTACCTTTGCTCCAGTTCCGGGACTTCGCTATACTTCGCGTCATCGTGTAGCTATGGAAGTCCCAGGGACATTCCGTTGTCAACGTGAGCCACTTCTTGGAGAGGTGCCTCGCGATTTCCAAGAACCGAAGCCCATTCCGCCCGAGGCAACTTTGTACTACATCATGCCTCACGATCAAGATGACTTCTCTCCGCAGCCTCCCTACCCATGTGGGTGATTGGTAGCTGAAGTTAGCTGCTCCAGCATCTTTTGTGTCTGCAGTCGAAGCTAATCTTGTGTAACAGGATACTCCTTTAGAGCTGTAGCAGAGGTGTATGTAGCTATACTCCCCTAGCTATTTTGTGCAACCGTGCCAAGTCTCAGCATGTAAGGTTCACGCTATGTGCAGAAATCTTGTATAATATCCCCATGGTTTGCGTTATCTTAGATCTTCTTTTGAGCCTCTGCTCTTATTCTATCTATCCTCGTATCGTGATCGATCATGAAAGCATTCCAAGCAGATCGTAGGGTTCGCTCCAGAACTGTTATTCTCGACCGGCAAGCTATCTCGATTGTTTTGGCTTCCACAGTTCCCGACGTTATCCTGAGTAAGGATTGGTTCTCCGCAAAGAATTTCAAGGAATCGAGTAACCTAGCCCGTAGATCCTTTCCATCTTTTCAATCAATCTATTCTTTGTGCTCTAAGCATTGACGGACTCCATACCTGTGCTCTTGAAGACAAGCCTCTTCTTGATCATCCAGATATTCCGGTGGTCCGTGATCTTCCAGACACTCTTTCTGACAAGCTATGAGGTCTACCATCTGATCGTAACGACGAATTCGATGTCAATTCGGTTCCAAGGACCGCTCTCATCCATCGCCGCCCCGATCTAATGCCTCCAAATAAGTTGATCTGAAACCGGAGCAAGACAATCTCTTAGAACGGACTTGATTAAAGAAGCAGAGAATCGAATTCGAGTTGTTCATGAGCGGTTGGAAACTGCTCTATCTCGTCAGAAGAGTTACTCCGACATGCATCGTCGTAAGATCCACTTTAAGCCAATCCCTAGAGTCTACCCCATTGAAACTACCTCCGTCGCTTCTTGGATCTCTGCAATATCTTCCATGGTTCTTAACATCGGAAATGCCTCGAAGATCCAATTCCAATCTCCATTATTGATGCACGAGATCTCCGAGAAAGTCCATCGCATCGAGAGTACCCTCTTCGCAGTCTCGACGAAGTGGAATGGACTACACGAAGACGCAGCGTCAAGTTCTTCCAGGCTCAATGATCCAACCGTTCCGAAGATGACGCTACTGGGAAACGTGAAAATCGTCTTCGATCGGCTTACCTTCTCTCTTCTCCAGCTAATCCGAATCTCGGGGTCGAGATTCTCGTAAGGGGGGTAGGTCTGTAACATCCCCGTTCTTGAGTCGCGATTTGAGTGCATCATTTCATGTCATGCATTGCATTGAGAACTGAAAATCGAGTAAGATTTTGAATTTTTACGAAAAGCCTTAAAGCAAACCCTAATTCAGTAATATGGAGAACCCCTTCGAACTTAATTAGTTTTGCAAGCTTTGAAGCAACAAGTTCAGAGGAACATTTCTTGAGCTCAATGCATTGACCGAGCTCTAAAACCCTAGGTTTGAGCTAATTAAAAGTTTGAGAGTTTATGTTGAGTTGGTTTGGGAAACCTATTTGAAACAGAACAAAATGTTGTAACAATGCTTTGAATTTTTGATAGCAATGTTGAGAGAAACGTTGAAGTGGTTTTTAAGGGTTCTACAATTGGATTCAACCCCGTTTCCAAACTCAACTAAACGCCCCAAACTAGATAATAAAACCAAACCTGAGGGGAGGATCCGAAAATTCTTGTTTAAACTTGAATTGCAAAATCAGGGCTTAAACATTGCTTTGAATTATAAAACCAAGGATTCAAATTGAAAATAAAATCCTAAACTCTAAATCCTCCTCCCCTAGCCGAATGGGCCGGCTTCCCCTGGCCCATCTCCTCCCCTGCGCGCCGCCCCCTGTGCTTCTTCTCCAGGACGCCGCCAGCTCCTGCTTTGGGGCAGGGGCGCCTCATCGCCGTGGCACCCGGCCGAGTCTACCCACGGCCACCTCATGCTGCCGCACCGCCCTCCCCCTCCCTATCTCTTCTCTTCCCCCGCCGGCTCCCTATCCCGAGTTCCCTCCGCCCCGGTGCCGCTCTACTCCACCACACGCCCCTCCTCGCCGCAACCGTGCCAAGTTGCCCGCCACCCCGCCTCTGTCGCCTCCGCTGTTTGCCGCCCTAGCGCCGCCGTTCGCCCCGCTCCTCCTGGCCGCCCCACCTCCCTCGCCGTCGCCGCGCCGCCCAAGACTGGATGCCGCCTCGCCCCGCCTCCCCTCGACCGTGCCTCGCCCGAGCTCACCTCCGCCCGGCCGCACTCGACGCCCCACCGCCGTCCTCGCCTGTCGCCCTCCTCCGGCACCGCTCCATCCCGAGCCCCGCATCCCGTCGCCGGCCTCTTCTCCGGTTCCTCGCCTCCCGCTGAGCCTCCCGGGTCTCCTCCGCCGCTGCACCAAGCGCCTCGCCGCCCCGGCTCGCCTCCGTTCCGAGCCGCTCCTCGCCGCGCCGCCACTTCTAGCCGGTAGGTCCCGCGCCGCCACCCTCTTTCGCCGCCGGCCGCGTCACGCTGGAGCACCCGTCGGCCGGATCGAGCCCGATCGGGTCCCGACCGGTGCGTTCCAGTTAGGGTATTAGGACCTTAATCACCCTAATTACTGCTGTGGCAATTAATAAGTGTCATCAATGCTAACGGGTGTTAAGGAATGCCGTACCTAATGGCCATGAGTTCTGTTCCGACCGAATCAATGACCACATTAAAAGTTAATCACAGTTATTAAACACTAATCGAGTTAATCACTGTAATAACTATGGATAAGCACTGTTCTGATATGCTAATAAATGAATAACAGTCAATGAAATGTGATTAATACACTTAATCGATGCACTGACATGTTAATGACCTTATTAAATGCTAATCACCATATTAAACCTAATCAGGCATCATAATGAGCTCTTTAGTGAGTATCTCTATGGCAGTGGGCCCCATGCGACAGGAATTAAAGAAAAGAATAAATAGAAAAGGAAATTCTAACATGGGGGCCCCAATTGTAAGGAATAAAAATAAAAGAATAAAAGAAATGGAATTATATGACGGTGGGCCCCACTGTCATTGACCTACGTCAATATTGACTAAAATTGACCCCGGGCCCACATGTCAGCCTCTGCTCATATTGAATTTCTTTAAAGATTATTTTTACTGAGAAAAATACAACAAAAGAGTTAAAATGATTTAAATCTTGGAAAATGCATAGAAACTCCATTTCTAATCAGAAAAATGCAAATGATATATCAAAATGTTCAGAAAAAGAAGATCTATTCAATAGCATCATTTCCATCCATGTTTGCATGCTAGGAATAATGCAATTTGCTAAAAACTCAAACTAGGGTTTCCGATTAGCCGGAGGATTTTCGGATCGCGACATTTTATGCGTCCGGACTCCGATTAAATTGATTCCACTTGCATTAGTTTTCTTTTTGCATCCTCTACACCATGGCATGCATTTCATCTCATGACGATGTGTTGCATGTGGATATTTACGATTGTGCCCTTCTTTTTCGGTGTTTCCGTTCTTCTCCGTTAGAGCCGGAAGGTCCAGAAGACGGTAGTCTCAATCACGAGCAGGGTTTAGTTGCTCAGCAACCAGGCAAGCAGCCCCTTTGGTCACATTGCAAAACTCCTATTACTTTTAAAATATTAGTTGTTTTCTAATGCAGTATTGCATGCGTTCAAATGTTATTTTCTCGTTAGTATTACCTCTATTCCTTGCACACAGCTTACTTTGTCGCTCAATCAACTCTGCTACCATCCTAACCTAACTAGGGTAGTCTAGTGTGTAACCTGCTATTGCTTATTATATGTATTTGCTTAGACATGCTTAGAATTGCAAGAGTCGTAAGTTCTGGGATAGCAGAGGTTCTCACACCATTGGATGGGTTACTTGGTAGGCGGGTGTTCACCGGGATTACTTAATAAACTTGCTCAATTTTATCTGGGCTAGACGAGAGGCCGTGGCTGGGAGCACGGTGGTTTGTCTCGTTTTCCCGCAAGGACCGGTTTCCGGTGTCCCTTCGAACCAAGATTCGCGTACTTCTACACGGGTGGATTATGGGGCCACCCTCGACTGAATGATTTGCCTAGACTTAGTGTATGAGCTGCAATAGAGTGCGGTTTTGTGTGTGTGTGTGGGGTAAAAGGCACTCTGTGAGGGTTACACACGGTTCGAGTCCGGGGATGTATCTCCTGCCACAACTTATGGGACCGTGTCTCTGTGCCGTCGGACAGATGTACATGGACTAGCCTGTACGGGTGGCTCATACCTAAGTCGAAAGCATTGTAAAGGTCGTGTTCGATCACCCTCCGCCAGCACACCTCGTGAAAGTGTGTAAATCGTCGTTGGCACTAGGAGACGATCGATACGTGTAGGTAAAGATGTACCCCCCTGCAGGGTTTGAACTGTTTGAACAGCCGTGTCCGCGGTTATGGACAGCTTGGTAAGATTTTGCACCGAATTAGACAACTACAACAAACTCTAAAACTTGCCAACTCTAAGGACGGTGTTAGCGACAGCTTCCTCCCAGGGTGGTTGAGGATGGGTCGAGGGTAGCTCAGGGTGTGGTGTTCTGCAGGTAGGAATATTCGCGAAGTGTAGACTTATCCCCTTTTCAAAAACCTTCTGGTAGTCGATTTTCTTCTATTTAGGAAGTATTGCTAAAAGAAAGATTGGCTTTCCGCAAATTAGTCCACCAATCCCTTTTATTGATACCTGGCACAACTATTACTATTAATTTCCGCACTGTAAGTCTTGCTGAGTACAATTTTGTACTCACCCCGCTATTGTTGTTGTTTTTGTTGCAGAGGGAGCTACCCTTGGGAGGGTGGCTTCTATATAGAGATCGACACCACGACGGTTAGTCACTGGGAATCCCAGGCAGTGATCCTGCCCTAGGGTTGGGTATCTAGGTTTGTTTTGGCTGCCGCTTTCGACACTACTGTTCGGCTTCTTAGCCCTATTTAAACTTCCGCTGTGTATTGTACTGGGATCCTCGGATCCTTTGCAGGTATGTATTGCTATATTGCAGTTCTGTTGTAGAGTTCTGCTGTGTTAGCTAGTTGTTTTCGCCTACACATGTGCAGTGCGTGTATGTGATGAAGCGCATGTTGTGGGTAGGACTTTAGGGTTCATATCATAGAGTCATTAAGTTTAATCACCCCTGTGAAGCGACTCTACTACTGAGAGATTGGGAACTATATCATCCTACTCCAGCCGTGCATTAATTTGCCGGGACGAGTTCGGGATTGAAGTTCCGGCTCAGTGGAAAAGAGTGAGGAGACCATATCACCCTACTACTCTATGCTCCTGCCAGAGTAAGCTTTGGGGTTGACGTCTCGGGCTATTCGGAGCCATATCACTCCACTCCTCTTGGATTTGACACCCAGGAGTTGAGGTCGGGGTTGACGTTTCGACTTAGCGGGTGGTTTCACTTAAGCCTCTCTGTTATGAATTCTGGGGTTCGACAGTTGCACATAATCGTCCTGATTCCGTGACCTCATCATGATCGTGTCATGGAGCAGTTTCATCTGCGCGGGCAACCTCTGCACCTCATCACCTGGGAGCAAGGGCTCACCTGCCTCGTACACTAATCGTCAATGCTTCGTGACGGTTTTGGCAGATGTCTGGAAGGATAAGGCATTTTTCTTGCTGTCCTTGCTTGCCTCCTTCGCAGCGGTGCCGCCCCGTCTGTGTGGTCTTTTTCTTTTCCTCTCCGGCTCCGGCGAGGAGGCCCTCTTGCCTCCCGTCAATGCTTCGCCCACTGCGGTATTGAGCGTGCTTGGAGATAAGACCATCTTTCCTGCTACCTTCGGGTCATGGTGATGCTTGGAGCGGTTTTCACGGGGCGGCGGGTCCATCTCGGGTTGCTCCTCCTCCTGGGACGAAAGGATCATCGTGTCTTGATGCCCGGCAGGATCGTCGTCCCGATCATCGAACGAAACCGGCGTACTTCACAGGCCGAGCGGAGACGGGCCGGCTCCGGCTGACGGAGAGGGGATGGCTGACGTACTAGGAGATGACACCCCGGGGATAGTTATCTGGCTCTTCGGCCATAGGATATAGTACCCCTTGCAGTCTCCTAGCTTCGTGACATCCTCTTCAGGGGCGATAGGGACTGCGACGTCACTAAACTCGGCGACGACGCGGTCCACCTGCACCCTCGCCATGTGGGAAGGTACAGGGACGTTGTGGCATGTCGCGCCCCCTACTGTTGGGAATACTACGCCATGTGCCACCGTCTTCTTCACGCCGGGCAAAGGGATAGTGAGGTGGCATTTCGTAGGCCCCTGCATAATAAAGGTACCCATTGTTATCCGCACTATGCAAGTGAACTAGAGCCCTGCTTAATAAAGGTGGCGAGGAAGCTTACAGCGATGTCTTCGACGGGACTTGGCGACTCGGGGGCGATGTCGGAGGCTGAGGTGCAGCTACTCCATCCAGCGGGATAGGAGTCCTGATGTCCATGAGGATGCACAGGCGGACGAGATGCATCGCGGGCGGCGTCGTAGCCTCTGGACGCTAAAAATTCTTGCGCCGCCAGCTTGCCAGCCTCCTGGGCTGCCCTTATCATCTCTTGCATAAGAGATGCTTGCCTTCCTCTCCTCCTCTGGTGGGCAGCCTCACGATCTTGTGGAAATACTTCGTCCCAGATAGCCCCGCTTCCGATCCCTCGGACACGCCCTGTCTTCTCCCTCGTTCCGAGAGCCTTCGAGAGATGGTCTTCCCACCTCTCACTCTGGACTGAGTCCTGGGAGCTCTCAGGCTGCTGGGACAGCTGCCTCTACAAGTGAAACAGCACAACGTACGGGCCGTTAGTGTAATGGAAGCACAATAGTATATTTCAAGAAGAGACTGGGTTTAGATCATACCAAACGTTCTTCGACCACCTGGTCCGCCATGTGACTGTCCCTCAACATTTCAACCAAATTATTCCCCGCCTCTCCCGTCAAGTCATCCCTACATTTAGAAATATGGTCTTCATCTTCTTCTGCGTCTTCGTGTACGTCCTCTTCTTCTAAACCTTCAGGACTAGCTAAAATTTCCGCCTCCTCACCGTGACTTATCCAACGTGTATAACCTTTCATGAAACCTCAAGTCAACAAGTGTAGCTGCAACATGCCTCTCTCCCTGAACATTATCATGTTCTTGCATCCACAACACGGACAACACATCTTGTTCGCACCCTTTTTCTCCCTATCTTCCTCGGCCACATCTAGAAACCCATTCAAAGTATCGAGAAAACTCTGTGTTGCCCTTTCGTCGTACATCCAACTTCGATCCATCGATCCCTACAACAACAAACTAATTGATTATATTCCAAATTAACAAAATGAACACAAATTTATTCTTTTCTTCCATGTACTACATCGTACCAAAGAGAGCTCGCTAACGCCGGCGTCAAGGAGTGGATTCGAGAGTCTTTGGAATAGGGTAAGGAAAGAGAGGAAGGGAGGAGGAATGAGAGGAGGGGAGGAGAGAGGGTTAAAAGAGATCTAGATCTAGATTGTATATCTAGGAGGAGGAGTGAGGGAGGAGGTGAGGCGGAAAGAGAGGGTGGAGAGGAGGAGGGAGAGAATTGAGAGAGATCTAGCTAGATCTAGGGTTTAAATCCACATGGAGGAGGGAGGGAGGGAGGATGAGGAGGGGAGAGGGAAGGAGAGGGTGGAGAGGAGGAGGGAAAGGATTGAGAGAGATCTAGCTAGATCTAGGGTTTCAATCCATATGTAGGAGGGAGGGAGGATGGAGAGTGGAGGGGAAGGATTAGGAGGAGGAGGGGCAAGGCTGCCGCACAGTATTCACAGCAGAGGCGCCCACAGCTGGCCGTGTGAGGCGCGCGAGCTCGATCACTGGCCAGCTGCGGGCGCCTCTGTTCTTATACGCGCAGACCTTTCACTAACGGGCGCTACACAAACACCGTCAATGATAACTCTGCGCACGAAGGCCAAAGACGAATTAGTCTTCCACTGACAGGCAAATAATCACCCGTCACTGAAGACCTAAGATACACTGACGGCCCCTAAATTACCGACCGTCAGTGAATATCGGTGATAAATCTGCCCCCGGAGCTGACCTTCACTGACGGGCAATAAGTCCACCCGTCAGTGAAGACAGCAGATCTACTGACGGGCATTTTAGGGTGCCCGTCAGTGAAGGTTGGCTGTCAGCGGTAATGCCCACGGTCCACTTGTATTGACGGGCAGATAACTCGCCCGTCAGTAGAAGTTAGGGTAGTCGCCCAATGTCCCACGTTTACTGACGGGTTCCAGATGGCCCGTCAGCATTTTGCATAATCAGCGACGGGCCCCATCGTGCCCGTCAGTGATTTAATTGTAGCAGAAGTCTTTTTTGAGGTAGTGGTTCAATCATTAATTATTGTATTATTTTTTTGGTGTTTCTGCTTCTTCTCAATAGGCCCAGAAGGTTACGATGCAAATGAAACCGAGCACGAGCAGTGCCCTGCTCCCGAACATCAAGGCAAGCAACCCTCCTTTGAGCATGTTCATAATTCCTATTATTCATAAAGTTATTATTTGTGTTCAACTTGGTTATTGCATACTACTACTTTATCGATAGATAGTTAATTCCCTATTATTTGCTGAAAGCTCCTCGTAACCTAAAAAGTCATGTTAACTCCTTCCAACCTGTCATGATTAAGAAAAGTTGAGTCCTTAGCAATTAGTTATATCAGTATCACATGCTTAGCCCTGCTTAGAATGCTAAGTCATTTTTCTTCAGATAGTCCGATGAATTCATACATCATGAATGGGCTAAGTGTAGTATTATTTAGTAATTAAAGAACTTGACTAATAATCATTGGGTCTAGATGAGAGGCCATGGTTGGGAACATGGTAGGTTGTCTCGTGTTCCCACAAGGCCGGTTTTCGATGTACATTGATCCAAAATTTATGTACTTCTACATGGGTGGACTATCGGGTCACCCTCAACCAAATAATATGCCTACACTTAGTGTATGAGCTACATAGTTCACCATTTTTATTTGTTGTATGGGAGGAAAAATGATATATGTGATGCGGTGCCTCAATATAAGGGTAAGGGATACACACAGTGATGGGTAGGAATGTATTATCTGCTACAACTTATGGGACCATGTCGGAGTTAACGGCTGGACTGGTGTACATGGAAGGGCCCAGAAAGGTGGCTCATAGCTAGGTCGAGAGCATTGTAACAGTCGTGTTCGATCACCCTCTACCAACACACCTCGTGAAGTGTGGCATTAAGAGTTGATCGTTATGTGAAGGTAAAGATGTACACCCCTGCAGGGTTAGAACTATTCGAATAGTCGTGTCTGCGGTTATGGACAACTTTGTGATTATCTACGTCGAATTAGACAACTACAGTGTTACTCTAAAAATGACAACTCTAGTTTAGAGAAGCTAGTGGCTATTTCCTCATGGTTGGTTAAGGAAGAATCATATGATATTAAGTTGATGGTGACAGTAGTTTGGACTATTCTTCAGAAGAACACTTGCTTATCCACTTATAACTTGATCTGGTAGTCATTTTTATCAAACAAAACTCAGATTTATGCAAAATAATCAACACCTATCCCGCCTTGACACGAGTTACATCTATTACTAATTTTCCTTGTAGTATCAAATGAAAACTCAAATTTATGCAAAATAATCCACACCTACCCCCCCCCCAAACACAAGTTACATCTATTACTAATTTTCCTTGTAAGTCTTGCAGAATACTTTTGTACTCACCTTACAATATATTTTTCTACAGAGCAGATCATTCCTTCAAAGGATGGTTTCTTTATCGAGATCAAAACCAACGATGAGTAGCCACTGGAATCAAAGGCAGTGATCTTGCCCAGGGTTTTGCAGCCATTGTTTTGTTCTGTTGCCACTTTTGGCTTACTACTTGTGGCTTCTAAGCCACTTATAATTTTTTGTTGTTTATTTGAATTTGGTCTTCGAACCACTTGTGTGAAATAGTTGTTAAACTTATCGCTTAAGAGCTACATGTATTATTGCAGTTTCTGTCATAGAGTTACTGTTGTGATGCATGTTTGCTCCAACATGTCTCATGTGCCTTGCGTGTATGATATGAAGCACATAAAGTATTTGGTGTTTCGAGATTCATAATATAGATTTGTCAAGTGTGATCGTCACTAGGAAGTGTCTCTTTCGCTGAGAGTTTGGGAACTGTATCACTCTACTCTAGCCATGCATTATTTGCCGGGATGAGCTCAGAGTTGATGTTCCGGTTCAGTGAGAAGTAGTGAGGAGACTATATCACTCTACTCAGACTGATGCATTCAATTGCTAGCTTTGAGGTCAGGGTTGACATCTAGAGCTATTAGGGGCCATATCACTCTACTCATGTTGAGTTATTTATATCTCGATGGTTGAGATCAGGGTTGACATCTCAACTTATGTGATGATTCCATTTGAGGTTTTGTATTGTAGATTTCGGGTCCCGACATAATTGAAGAAGCTTTGTTGTACACTAAATCAATTAGAACGCTCCTAAGCTTCAAGATTATTTGTGCAAATGGTTTTCATGTAGAGACTGATGATGAGCATGGTAAGGAATGCCTACTCACCACAAAGCGTGATGAAAATGGAAAATGGGTATTAGAAAAACTTTCTTCATTTGACAGTAGCCCGTACTACACTAGGATTGTAGCACCCTCGGTGTATACTACCTTAAATACTGTATTTAGAAGCTCTGAATTATTCTGTTTCTAGCATGACAAATTAGGTCACTCTGGTCTTAGGATGACAAGAAATATAATTAACTCGCATGGTCATAATATTAGTGTAAATAATTTCACGTTTTAAGAAGATTTTGTATGCCCCCCATGTGCCACCAGGAAAATTAGTTATTAGACATCCACTTTGAAAGTCAGGGGACTATTACGGTCCTATACAGCCCCTATCAGGTCGTTTAGGTACTTCATGGTGCTCATCGATGCGTCCTCGACATGGTTGCATGTTTATTTGTTATCTATGAGGAATCATGCTTTCGCAAAGCTAATCCTGTAGATCATTCAAATTAAGAACAAATTCCTAGATCATCATGTGAAGTCCTTCAGAATGGACAATGCCGCGGAATTCACTTCAAAGACATTTGATGATTACTATACAATGGGAGTAAAAGTTGAGGACTTGATACCACATATCCATACCCAGAATGGTTTGGCAAAGGCATTAAATAAAATAATTAAATTTATTGCCTGACAACTCTTGTAGAGTTTTAATTTACCAACAACATATTGGGGTCACATAGTGTTGCACATTACAAATCTCATCAACTTTAGACTATCGGCATATAACATCCACTCTCCTATGCAACTAACGCAAAGGTTGGCACCAAAAAGTTTCCACCTCCGCAGGTTCGGGTGCCAAGTATATGTACCTATACCACCACCTCAGTGATCATAATAGGGACCACTTCATAAGTCTGAGATATAAGTTGGTTATGAGATTGTATCCATAATCAAGTATTTCGACATCGTGACTGGAGATTGCCATACGCCGTCATTTCCCGACATTAGAGGCAGGAAGTCAACCCCTTGATGAAACATGCTAGGAAATTACGTGGCTTGCCACGGGGATCCAAATGATTTGAAAAATAATTTATTTGAAAGTATTAGAGAATCGACTACTGGATCACTTTAGTGATTTAAAATATATGACCAAGTCACATGTAAAATACCACAAAATGATGAAGGTATACCCATTCCTATTAAGAGGCTTCTGAATAAGATGACATGAACTTTGGCCTCTTGAGTCCAAAGTAACTAGGGACGTGTGACAAAAAAGGATAAGAAGGACTTGCAACGGGAAACCACTGAAGTACCTCCACAGGAAAGGGGGAGCCAGTTGAGACATGTCACAAGTACAGATAAGGACATTCCAAACTTGAACCTTCCCTCGGGGGAAGCACCCAGCGGAGATATGTGCACACACATCGATGCAAGAAAGCTAAAGGACCTTGCTTGGACTGAGGGAAATAGCGGTGGGCAAGGTGAAGCACATTAAAAAGTGCTCCATGAAGAAATGGCCATAAACTATGCAGAAACGGGAAAATATCTGAATAGAGCAACAACCAATGTCGATATTTACTTTGCAAAGAAGATTTCCACAACCATCGATCTTGATCCTAAGCCTGTATGTTCGCTAATTATAAGAAAAGATGAGATTGGGAATATTGGCAGATGGCAATTACCACGGAATTATTATCTATGAACAAAAGAGAAGTATTTGGACCTGTAAGCCTAACACCTAGCCACATACGCCCTATATCACATAAGATGGTTTTTGTTCGGAAGAAAAATGAAAACAACAAGGTTGTAAGGTACGAAGCAAGGCTTGTTGCACAAGGTTTCACTCAATGACCGAGAGTTGACTTTGAGGAAACTTACTCCCTGTCATGGATGGAATTACCTTAAGATATCTAATCTCAATGGCAGTAAACTCGAATCTGGAAATGAAACTAATGGATGTGATAACAGTATACCTATATGAAAACTTAAGATATGAGGGTACCATATGTTCTTGTCCCAAACCAAGATAGAGCAAACATAAGTCCATATAGTGTGAAACTTAGAAAGTCAGTATAAAGACTTCAACAATCTGGTAGGGTGTGGTATAATCGCTTAACAATTTCCTTAGCAAGAAGGGCTACACGAGTGTCGGCGGAATGGGGCCCAGGGTACCCCTAACCGCCGGCGGAGGCCAACCAGATACCGCAGAGGGTGACGCGTGGCGCTCCGGTCGCTGGGGCCTTGGGCCCCACCCGGATCGTCGTACGGAGCCCGCGGCCAATCCCAAGGAATCAGGGGTCTCCTCCAGAGGCTGCATCCGCAAAGCAGAAGGAGTCGTGGGCCTCCGGGAGCCCACGGCCCATGCACTGAGCGAGCACTCGGGGTCCGTCCCCGAGTGCTCGGCGTCCCAGAAGGCGAAGGGCGCGCTCGGGGTCCCCTCCCGAGCGCTTGGCATCTTGGCAGATGTGGGGCCCAGGGGAGCGCTCGGGGTCCGCCCCCCGAGCACTCTCCCTCGGGCTCCCCCTTCAAGGCGCCCCGAACGGCCCCCCCGGCGGGTGCTCCCCGAGCGCTCGGGGTTGCTCGGGGGCTTGTAGAAGACAGCTGGCGCCCCTCCTAGCGAAGGAGGTCGCTCGGGGCCGAGTGCCCGGGGGATGACGTGTCCTCTGGTGGGGCCCTCGTCCATGCACGTCGTCCAGCGCCAAGCTTCTCCGGCAAGCCTCCGCCCTAGCGGAGGCATTTAATGCCTGTCATTCCGACGGGGAACCCAAAGCCCTGTGAGGGCATGATGACGGTCAGGCTGGGTCCCGCCGGTGCAGGCGATAAGCTCTGTTAGCTATCCCTCTCTCTCTCTCTCTCAGGGGTGGGCCCGGGCTGACAGATTCTTTGACCGACCAAGCGCGCCGCCCCGCACGCCCTGTCGCTGTCAACCTTTTCACCCCATGGGGGACGCCGCCGCGCAACCAATTGCGCGGCATGAGAGGCTGACCTATGGGGCCCGTGAGAGGACGACTTACCAACCCAGTCAGAAGAAACCCCGTAAGTCTCCGTCTGCGGGGCCCGCCGAAGGCAAAGGTGTCAGAGCCCCTGCTCCGACACACCGCGAGGCGACGGCCCGGCCGAAAGTCTCAAGTGGGCATTAAATGAAGGTGTGGGCGCTTCCAGTAACGCCCACGTCGTCTACAGCACAGGTACAGCTCATGTTTTCCTTTGCCGACCTATGTGGTATTCCCCCGAGTATATAAGGGGAGAGCCTGGTCCATGCAAAGGGTTGGCTCTTTTCCTAGCTCAATTTTCCTTAGGTTAGATCTCTCTAAGGTTACTCCGTACCAAAGAAGCACCGTTCTTCCTCGGGGCTAGAGCAAGAAGAAGAACAGTGCGCACCTTAGTAACTCATCATACTCTCCATATACGCCAATATATACAAAAACAAGCAGGACGTAGGGTATTACGCCTTCCGGGGCGGCCTGAACCTGGGTAAATGCCTGCGTCTTTACTTCCTTAGCCACCGGGTTTACTCGCAAAGCTCTAATACACCCCAAGGCTCGTAAGAGACTCACTACTCCCCTGGGCCGAATTCCAAGGGGGTCCCTCCGGACCACCGCTAGAGGCGTCTCTACGCCGACAACGAGCAATGAGGATTGTCCATGTGTATTTATATGGAGGTCCTATGATAGATTCTATATAATCTCAGTATACGTAGATGATCTGAACATCATCAGTATACTTGAGGATATTGAGTAAGCTAATTCCTATTTGAAATGAAAGATTTGGGTAAAACCAAATATTTCTTGGGTTTGGAACTCGAGCATGTCCCTGAAGGGATAGTAGTGCACCAGTCAACTTACACTCAGAAAGTGTTAGAGAAGCTTGGGTTTGAAAAGACATACCTTTCAAAGGTCCCAACGATTGGGAGGTCCTTACAGCAAGATAAGGACCCGTACGGGCTTACAGAAGATGGGGAGGAAGTTCTAGGACTAGAATTCCCTTATTTGAGTGCAATAGGAGTAGAGCTTAAAGCAGCAAGGTTTTGATGGAAAAACAAAAACGCATGATCACCATGACTCAGAGATGATGATGTTGTGAGGGTGAGATAAGATAAGGTTTTAGACTGATACCACATTTATGATTTCATATGGTGCAAGATTTGCAAACTAGGTTTTAATAAGATCCAATTAGAACAAGGTTGCCAGCAAAAACAAGATGTGATAGGACACTTGTTTGCATTGAGACTAGTTCTTTTATTTAAGAATTTTGTATTTATTTTCATTAGCTATTAGTTAATTTATTGCTCTTTATTATTGTTTTACTTGCTCTCTTTACATTATCAAATATTTATCTTATCGTTCGCGATAGTAAAGTAGGCTATTTCGGTCTTTTTGGTGCAAAAAAGGTATATTGACGCATATAATTGCAGGGTGAGGTACTATCCTTCTTGCTTCTTAAATTCAACACTCAATAATTTCATATCAAATTGCTACAATTGATCCTATGCACTTGTAGACGAACTTACAACATGTTACCATCAAGTCCTTAAGCTATCAAACTTGTTGGGCGTTGTTATCTTTTCGGATCCTGTAACGGTGTCATGATTGTCGATGATCATGTCAGCAAGAAGTAGATAATAAATTATCTTCATTTATGTGGGTGATCTATGCTATGGTAGTGGTTACGGCTGAAAATGGGGCCGAAATTGGCTTTACCATTTCCATTTTGTAATATCCTGATTTTCAGAGCTTTTCAAAAAAATCTTTCTATTCAAAATTCAGAGCCAGAAAATTTTATTGTTTATTCTTGCATTAATTAAAATTGATTGGAATTTCACAAATTGGACCGGAGTTAATTTGAATTAATGCAACTTGAGTTTGATTTGTTTTCGAAATTGGAATATGTCGCATGAAGTTTTCTCAGAGTTTGTAGAGTTCGTTTCGAATTCAGAATCGATTTGTTGTTCTTATCCAACTCAAATTTGAGTCAAACTCTTCCCCTCACCCTCAAATACCCCTACCCCCACCCACCTTTCCCCACGCCCCCCCCACACTCTTTTCCCACGAAACCCTAGCCCCCAACCCTCCCAAACAGCCGTCACCCCAATTTTTCTTCCCGTGCAGTTTCTGAATAGCACGCACCCTGTCGGTATTTTCACGATTCCCGTTGCCTCGGAAATCTTTTGGGAAATCCCTTCGGTGCAATTGTGGGAAACCTTTTCCCGCACCTATTTGGAAAATTTGGTGAAGATCCAATGGTGAAATCACCGGAAAAGCTGCAAATACCGACATGCTGTTTGCACCCAATTTTTCTGCGTGTCCATCTAGATTTGAACAATGCTGTCACCGCCTCGGACCTCCTTTCGAAAATCCGTTTTGTGGGATTGTGTCTAATGTTGTCAAGATCACCCCCATAAAATTTGAGGGCAATCCAACGGTCTAATCTCCAGGAAACTGATGTTCTTCTTGTTGCTATTCACGTCTAGACGTGATTATAGAAACAGTAGCTCGACATTATCACCTTCTTTTTCGTTGATCCCGTGAGTCTATAATCAATCCCTTTGGTAACATTGTGCCTTAGGTATCTATAAACACCTCTGTAAAATCTCGTGTTCATCCCTACAGCCGTAAATCAATCCATCTCTGATGGTACTGACTCTGTTGAAGTCATGCTCTTGTAGACCCATGAATATTGCTGTGGCAGCCCTAGCATTGTTCTGAATGTTCCTCTTGTTATTTAAGCTAGGGGTGGTTACGTTCTTCAATCTGTATCCTATAGACACAATTTCCCACATATCTAGATCAATGGCGATAAGATGCATTTGCATCTTTCTTTTCCAGAAGGCATAGTTAGTTCCATTAAAGACAGGTATGTTACCCTCATAGCCCAACATCCTTTAAACTCTACCTGTTAGGCCAAATCAAAGAGCAACCCTCTCTGATACCAATTGAAAGGACCGAAGGTGCCGACTAGAAGGGGGTGAATAGGAGGCTAACTATTTTTCACTTGTTTTAGCCTAGATTATCAAATTAAGACTTAACTGATTGCAAGGATAAGCTAACTATGTGACAGGTGAATAACACAGGCAAAATATGATGTATAAATTAACATTTAGCTGTCACACAGGTGTCTAACACAGGTAAGCTAATAACCTAGAACAGGTAAGCAAGGCAGATAGCTGTGTAACAGGTAGCTGACATAGGTAAGAGATATGATATACAGCAACTGACAGGTGAAAAATAATCTATCACAGATAAACAATAAATATCTATGAACACACAAGCATGCAAAACTAATGAGTAACTAAAGACAGTATAGAAAGTACTCAGAGAGACAAGGTGTTTTTCACCGAAGTTCCCTACTCTTTTCAGAGAGATACGTCTCCATTGGAGAGGCTACTCCGAAGAGATCGTCAGCACTGAATCGTGCTTGTTCTCCGAGTACCTGAGTGATCAGGCCTCTTCCTTTTGCTTGTGGAAGTCCTTTAGCCTTGCAGCAGGTAGACTTCAGATCACCTTCACAAACTACTGGTTTAGCCCACACAAGTTTGGGTGATACTAGCAACTCCTACACTCGTCTAGGAGTAGACACTCCAAGAGTAACAGATTCAGCAGCAACAACTCTTGGAGGAACCAGTGCTCTTTGCTCAAAGACTCTAACTCTCGTGAACTGACACTTAGGGAGTTTGGTTTCTGTTCTGAGAGTAGGAGGCTTTGCAACGGTCGAATATGATTCACTGGATTGAGCAAGATTGAGGTCGAAGACCTCCCCTGGTCCCCTATTTATATGGTTCATAGGTACCTGACCGTTACACTGTTGCCACGTAGGATTGAGTGAGTCATCGGTGTCAGACACCGGTGACATAGCTAATCACACCACACAACTATAACCGGCTCAGGCAGACCGACACCTGTGTCACCGGAGGCACACACAGGTAAACCCTTAACTGACGTAGCCTAACTACTCAGCCCGGTCCTAGCACATTACATGCCCTCAGCGCACACTTAACTCTGATCCCTAATAAGGAGAGAACCTCCGATAGTCTTCTGACTCAGCAGACAAACTATCGCAGTGCAGGTCCCTTAGCATTTACAAGCTCTCCCCTGTTACAGAGATGTACCTGAGTCATAGAGCGAAAGACCACCTGTGACACAGCTGTGTCACGCCGGTGACTCTAACCTCTAGGGTTTTTCTACCGCTAGCACTGCAGAGTACTAGCACAAGCTAGTTTCACACTTGTGCAAAACTGTTGATACAGGGCCACTGACCTCAAAGCATCAGTGCTACTGTCCAACACTCTGAGCATTGAGTAAGAGAACCTCCATAGATCATTACTGCTTCATCCCTCTTGATAGTACGGGTGTTTCCTATGGACTCAAGGAAACTAGCAAATCTAGGCTTTACCTGCCACCAACTGTATTCACGGCCCTTGACGCATCAAGCCACCATCACCTTGCTTGCAACTCCTTGCACAGCACCGGCTTCCTCACAGCTATGACACAGCTGCCTAGCACAATCATTTCCTTGTTCTGGAAACCACCTTTGTGCTTTTTGGGTGGTCATCCTTTCCTTAATGACCCTTCTTCCTGGAACCTCTTAAACCTGCTTACACTCATTGTAAACATTAAATTCCAGTTTGAGTTGCCATTAACCATCAAAACCAATTAGGGGCCTAGATGATCTTTCACTTGTGGTACATCAGGTCATTCTTTTCCACTATTATTTGTTATCCAAAATGACTCGCATCACTCTATGTTCATACTTAGAATTCATCATGTGATCAATCATGTTTAGTTCAATACTAGTTTTATTCATCTGTATAGCTACATGTTGCATGTTTGTATAGTTGAATATAACATACGCATATACAATATAATTTGGTTTTAATAGTTAGTAGACATGAGGTAGTTCAACATGTTAGTTCAATCTTGTTTATATTGCGGATAAATTTGTTCATATTTAATAAGGCTCATATTACATGATCTTATGTATGTTCACATATATTGTGTTATACAATATATAACCGAACCTAATATTGTAATAACCTATAATAGCAGAATCATAATCTTATTAAGCTAATATTAATGTGACATATCATATGGTAGTTGATCTTTGTATAATGTACATCTACTAGCACGCATAAGATTATTATTGTATATGGCATAAGGTTGCTTACTAGTATGTTAGTGTCTTTAATCACACGTGATGATGATTGTTTAATAAACATGTTATCATTCCCATGTCACCATGTGTAGATAACATGATAAAATATATATGTGTAGACTTAAATGGAAGTATGACATGATGTTATGCAAAATATAGTTATTACATATATAGATGCTTCCTGTTTCAACTAATGGTGTTGTAAAATATTTAGTCATAATGGTAACCTTTGTTTATAGTATGATTAAGATTACACGCATAGTTTATATTCACATATTACGCTTCATATAGTTTGCATATATGGTCATGTATATATGTTACATATATATTGCCCGTGTTTAAATAATAGTTTGATATGACTTGTTTAGCACATTAAGTAAACTCTATTTGTATTTTAATTATTAGTTTACCATAGTTAGGATTGCACATGCTTAGCCTCTGTCTATCTTTAATATTGATTGTTGCATGATGTATATTGTATGGTGGTATGTGCATATGTTCGTGCACATCTTAGACGCACCTATAGTTTAATTCATATTTATTTAAGAATTGTTACATAATAGTTTGTTACGTTATTAACCTCTGTGTATAATATGGTTAAAATCCACCATGTTTCATATTTGTTCGATGCATTTTATGTGGTTTGCATATGCAGCTATGTGTATATGTTTATGCATATATACATAGACTAATCCATGTTTTAGATAATAATCTATCATGCAATGGTTGAACATATTATTTTATTCATGTGTATAATTAATTGTTTGTTTAAACACGATTAAATTGCACATGTTCAATATGATTTTATGTTGTATAATCATGTAGTTGCATATAGTCATATATATGTATATATATAACTAGACTCAATATTCTTCTAATCATGTTAAAATAATATATGTATACATATGTTCTAATCATTCTAATTTACTGAATTATTATTAGTAAATTATCACATGTTGATTTAATGCTATATAATGTGTGCATACTAGCATGCATAGGTTATTATTTTATATGCGATAGTCGCATGAAGAACTGACATGTTATCTTATGTCATATAGCATAGTGGTATATATACAGAGATATCTTGCATGTTTGTATGTACATATTTATGTTAAATAAGGTTATATGGTATTTTTGTGCATTATATCACACCGTATATATAGTAGCATGCATAGCTTGTTGTCTTATGTTACATGTTCATAAGGTGATATATAGTCACAAATATGAGGTTAACCTTTAGGTGCAAATTATAATATATATGTTCCTAATAATCATATTTATTAAATTATTATTAGTATTATGTGTGGTATGTGTAGATTGATTGCTACATTGTATATACACAAAAATAAATAAAAGGTTGATGTTACTATGTGTGGCATATGATCGCATATATGTATGGTGTATGTGATATGGATGCTAGTTGTTATTAGCCATATAATTTAATCACCGTTTGCATTATGAATGGATGTTATTAGGTTATAATTACCTTTTAGGATTATAACTATATAATCACATATTATTCTATGTTATGCGTTGTTTGATCTCCGTTTCACATCTAGTTTATTTAGCTTGTTGTTTGATGTGTGGTTGTATGTTCTGCACTACTTCAATATATATTGCCATGTTACAATTATCATTTCTTGCCGACTAGCATGTCAGGCTTTACTTGACCACTAGTATGATAGACCAAGCTTGCTTTACTAGTATAATAGGTTTCCATATTTGATCATATGGTTGTGTTTTGGTCATCGTCGACCATATCCTGTTCTCAGTTGCACATTTACCTCTATCTCGCATGTGGACTGTCTTAATCCTTTCACATGCAGATACTATATCCTTTGATACCTTTATCCAATCATGCACATTGCTTCATGTAATGTAAACATGATTACTCTCGTTGAGATCAACCTCTCGATCCGTCTTATCTACAGACCTATCCCGATGGATCCTATATGTCAACTAGTATTATGCTATTGACCAATAGATAACATCATCCATATCAGCTTCAATGATCTTAGATGTTATCTCGGTGTCCAAGAGTCACCTGGATAGTCTCTCATCCTACTCTTCACCTTTGTCCTTTGACACCTATCCGACCTTGCTAGCCCTATTCTTCTGGTATTTCCATTTGATATTTAATTTGGAGTTACATTCATTTGCTTCATACTTTATTGCTGTTGTGACGAATAGGAAATAACAACGTTGGGTAAAGGCAAGTTCCTGCAGAAGAAGACAAACTCATCAACGAAGGCGTACCCCCTTATTCTTGATCATGTTGATCCCTATTTGCAAAATCATTATATTTTATGTTGTTTATAAATATGCATGCCGATTTGTATTTAACAAATGCTTTAGTGTCAGTTCTAAAGTGAACCATAAATCCATGTTGCCATGTCTTGTTTTATCTAGAGTAGTTATTCAATTATTATTAGAAGTAGAAATGTTTAGCCCTGCAAAGTTTAGATAAAACTCCTTTTTGCCTCATCTAATAATGAGTATTATCATGAACTATTTTTGGCTATCACTTGGTGATATGTTGGGCTCGTTGAGCATTTTCCCCTCTATTTCTACTTCTGTCTAAAATCGACTCTGGGTGAAACTTACCACCAAGGTGTGGGCGACAAATGGATTGATGTGGTGTTGTGATGAATTAACATGTGTTGTTATTTCAAGGGTTGGTGTTGGTGTCGCCTACACCATAAGAAACTGAGTTGTGAACTTATGAAATTATGAACCAAGTGCAACCACAAGTCTATTATGGGCATGACTTGGCCAACTAATTTGTTGAAAGCTAGGGTGACACTACGGAGGGGAACGAAGCCAGGGATCCGCCTGGTGAGGCAACTGCTAGTGATAGCTATCCTGAGTTGGCCTGGTGGGTAGTGTCAACTAGGGGACAACATTGTAAAGGCCTCGTTGTAAGGGCTTGGTCACATTCCTTGGCATAACGTTCTATTCATAATAAGGAATCTGTCTTCTTTCTATTCTTTCTTTTCCCTCTTTCTTATTCTCCCTCATGTCTCCCTTCTAATGCTTTTCCCTCTGCCTGAAATCTTGGATGAGTATAGGCGACCAGAACCTATCGTCGGGATTAAGGCATCGATCTTACTCAGCTAGTGTTGGTTGTTGGAACCTTCACGACAAACCTCAGTTACTAAAACTGTTTTGACCTCAAACAAATGTTTTGATCTCAAAACCTGCTTATGAAATTATTGTAGTATTTCAACTATTAAAATGTCATTTATGCAAAAAAGCCATAAAGCCTTCCCTTGTTTAAGCCTGCATGTAGTAGTAGGTTTCCCTAAAAAAGGGGCCGCTAGGTACGTGAAGTACTCATCAAGCATGTTGTTTGTTGAACGTGTTCAGATACCTATGAGGATGATGAAGACTATGAGATGTCTGCTACGACAAGCTTGAGGACTAGGTCATGTGGCCTCCGTCGATTGTCTATGGCTGAGATTAAGACATCTACGCTTTAACATTTCCGCTGTGTTTCTGAATGGTAAGGACATAAGTCCTAATTACTTAATGAAGCTGTGTGGCTACTATTACTCTGTTGTTTATAATAAACTTCGTGATGTGTGCAGTGGTATCAATTCGCATGTGTTCATCAGCTTCATCCTGGACTGATGATGAGATACACAGGGAGGGTCTGGGAGTTTACTCTTGGGTCCTCACACATTTCCATTTCCACATATTTTTACCAGATGCAGAAATAAATTTGGAAATTCTAAATATAGAGTAGACACGGAACAAAGTTGAATATTTATCGGAACACAAAAATCCCTTAAACCGTATACAAAATATAACAAAATTATTCTGTAACTTCTTTATTTTGTGACAATTTTTATAAATATCTTTAGAGAATTTTCTAGATTTTCTAGATTTAGTTAAACCTTTAAAATAATCTTCTATAACAAATAGATTTAATCTAATTAATTCAAACATAAATGTTTGTTTGAAAATATGTTTTGGTGTTTTGATATTAAAATATGTATCCTTGTATTATTCTGTATTTTTTAAATTTATTTGGTATTTTTATATCTTATTTGAGTTTGTAGTTTTTTAAAATTTGGAAATAATGTATTTTCCCCTAAATTCCGAATGGGTCCAATCCTCTATGGCCCATTCATCCATTTCTCCTCCTTTGACCCAGCTTGGGGGGCACAGCCCATCTCTCTCCTCCCCTCCTTCTCTTTTTTCCATGGGCTAATGTGTCGACTTCCTCCTTAAGCCTAGCCCCTCTAATACGGAAATTTTAAACCAGGGAGCTCTAGAAATCCCTTTTTTTTTCCATCAAAAACACCGTTCTGTTTTCGGAAAAGCTTGTTGTTTTCGTTTTCCATTCCAATACCTTCCAACAGATTCTACTTCCAGAGCTCTCTGTTTCTGTTTTTCTCTGGAACAAATGATGTTGGGCTTTGGAAGAAAATCATAGGACACTTAATTGACCTCCTAGTAGTGATGTTGGTCTTTGGAAGAAAATCATAGGACACTTAATTGTACCAAACACATGCCGTTGCTGATCTCTAGCGTATGTTTTACCTTCATCATCCAAGTGAGTAGATACGATAAAACCCATCAGCTAAAGAAAATTCAGGTGAGAACTTTTCTTTCTGCGGGGAATTTGGGTGAGAACTTATCTCGGGAGAACAAGAAAATCTTAGTCTAGAAATAATATCAAAAAAAATCTCACTCGTCACTCACCAGCAAGAGCGCCGAAGATGAAGAGATGGGCCGGCGATGGAAGGACGAAGGTGTGCAGCTACCAGGCGTCTATGGCCTATTGAGGAATCCCGTATAAATTGCCTACTAAGAAATCCCCTAACTGGCCCACTAAGGTCCACTAGCTAGGCTGTCAAGGCCCTTTAGTAATTTTACTCCTCCACCACTTTGGAATGTAGGAAAAATATACGAACTTTGGAAGAATAAAGTCCCGTGGAATATTTCTTCGGGGCGTTTGTGTGAAAGGGAAGAGCATGACGATCCATGTGAAATTAGTACGGAATGGTACCTTTCGTGGGAATTTGCAGGATTCAAACATTTGTACACATACCTCAAAGTCATATGAGGAATTCCTAAGAAAATTTCTTTATTTTCACCGTGGTGCAGCTAATTTCTTTATTTCCACCGTGGTGCGGCCAAACAGGTTTGCTACTTTTGCCGGTTTCCAATTTGGAAAGAATTCACTATGTCATGACATCTAATTGTTATTTTTGCATGTTTTTCTACAGTCGATAATTATATTTCCTCGTTTAACTGTAACTGTCCCTAGTCTCTCAAGTCTTCATTCAAAATATTTATCCATTGAGTAAATCAACAATGTAGTTACATAATGCAACACTTTGAAAGATGCTACTCCAAATAGTTGTAGCATGCCATGTAGTAGAAATATGCATATTAATTTCTCATTAACTATTCTTTAGACTTTGTGTTCTCCTGCCGCGTTCTATGACCCCAGGACAATTACAGAGTGAAAAGGAGGCAGCGAACACTAGTAATAAAGAGATAAAGCTTCAGAACGTGTCTTTTGTTTTATTGTCAGCGAGTTCTATGTTTGTTGGAACGCGACTTGATATATAAAAATACTTAAATTCTCAACGTACAGTTTTCGTAGCTAAGAAATTACTACAAAACAAGAAGGCTAACTTTGTACTACTTCTAAGTCATAATGTAATCTTTTTGACAATGATATAGTATCTAAAGTGACACTCAATATTTATGAGATATGTTGCCTCACATAAAATGATTTAGATTGTGAAAGTATATTTCATAATAAATCAAATAATATTAATTTAATATTTTTGATGCTATTAAGTCTCTCTTTATAGATAGTCAAACCTATAAATACTTGACTGATACACATTCTAAAGAGATATATATTTATCTGTATGATAACTGTTTTTTTCTAGCCGTCATCTCAGTGCATCTATTATGTGGGCATATCTTGCCCTCTAAGACGAGAGATCAGAGCTTTGAGGGTCCAAGGGCAGTTTTTACAGACTGCGGACAAGAGGGATAGCCTGTTTGGTCGACAACTAAAAGAGGGTAAGAGAACAAAGACTAGAGATAAGCTATGAATTTTGCATTTAAATTTATCTTTTTTGGTCTCATTTTAAAGGTCAACACGCTATATGCAAATTCCAGCTCGAGGCATGGAAGCCTCTAAGGCTCCAAGCATTACACTACACTATCTAATTACGAAAGCATGTACGAGGAAATTATTACGTGCGCAACGCCTGATATTAAAAAAGAAAAAGAAAAGAAGGGAAACTACGTGTGAGATTCCTTGCAGGTTGAGCTGTCTTTTGACCTTTCGGCAACTTGGATGCTTGTGAACAGGAACATGTGATCCAACGGGCCCGACGACTCACGTGTCTCCTGCTCGTTTATAGATAAATCAATCATGGTCTCGTAATAATGCCCCTCCTCATTTATAGATAATAGTCAATTATTGTTGTATCATAATGCAGTACAACGAATCAACGACGCCCCACACGTCAAGTATGTTTTCCAGACAACTATTCCCATCTTATTGTACGAGTTGGACTACAGCATTCATTTTTTTCAAAACCGCATCACCACAAAGATGCAGGTATAACTCGCCTGAATATCTTATCTCCTTTTGAAGAGCTCTCGTAGATCCTAAGCTAATGGAATGGCACAATCTTGTCTAAGGGGTGGTATCTTACCAGTCATCATCGAAACCCGACATCTTTAAATGACGTCATAATTTTCAATTCACTTTATGTACAACACGCTGGATAATTCACATGTTCTGTTCCAGTGCAAACCCTAAGGTATCTACAGGTACCTCTCAAAATTAAAATTTTCCTACTATATTTAAGTATATGGATAACCTTTACTAAAGAAAACCTAGCTTAAATAACTAGCAAGATAGTGAAACAATGTTACTTTTGTTGTAAAGAAGAGAGTATTCAATCCATTTTCTTTTATTATTATTTTACTTGTTTTGCATGGCATGCTATCCTTATTGCTTTTAATATTTCACCTTTCCCTCGTATGTTTCATATTTTTCGGAATTGGCTTTCGGGTTTACATAAGTCTTTATGCTCTCTAATTTGGCTAGGATCGGCAGCCCTTGCGAAAAGAACGTTGTGTTTGACAAGAACAAGCTCTCTAATCCCTTGTAGGTTATATATTTATGTATCAATTGATTGTAATTGTGGTCTTTGCTTCAATGACATTAGGATCAGGAGTTGATGGTTCTTGGTGCCAGTGTTTCGACTCAGTTGTCAGGGGATTTACGTCCCGGTTTGGGTGACGTCTACATAATAGGCTTTGTAGCGGTGCCATCTTCTTCACTCTTTGGTGATTTTTGTAAGGACGTTGTAATAAATTGAGGCTATGTGCATCTCACGATGCAAAGATAGGAAAATTTATCTTTTTCATTATCTAAAAAAGATGTAGGTACAATTGAGAAAGAGTAAACCTAATTTTTTTTCTTAAATGTAACCAGAATATTAATTTATTAGAGAAAATTCGTTAATGTAACTTGAAAAATGATACTAAATGGGCTCATATGCCACAATACTTTGTGTTAATATTGTAGGAGATAACTGTAGGATTTTTTTTCCTAGGTAGGTACTCCGTAATAGGGGTTGTGTATACCAAGTCCCAACTCACATTTCCTGACTTGATACTTTTGAAGTACAGATTGTGATGTAAAATATTTAAAAAGTCCATTTGGGAGTTAGGTAAAGTTCCCCCTTGTACCAAAATTCAAAACATTAGATGCCTTGTCCAAATCCTCCATATTAAAATATGAAAGCACACAGCTTTGCCATGTGCATTCCCCAATCTTTTCCATGTGAGCGTAGCAATGGTCAACAAAAGCCTACCTCACACGCTGACCCATGTCCTTGACATTTTGACCCCAGCACAGCATCAACCCACTAAAAAAATCAAAACCTCCCCAAAAAGCTAGACACATCTCCAGCCATCCATCGGCACCCATCCACGGCTCTAACGGTCCAGATCAGTCCACTGGCCACATTTTCTAATACGGCCCCGTAATAAACTACTCCAGGGCGACACTTTTTCAAAGGTTGGAGGGACCAGATCGCCATATTATACAAACCTGCGGCCTCGGCTGCAAAAAGAAAGAGAGGAGAGAGAAACGGGAATTAATTTCTTCTTCGTCTTCTGCGCCTGGTCTTCGTTGCCTTCTTCCTCTTCACACCTTCCACTAGTCTGCGGTGGGGGGACGACCATCCGCGGCCTCCGAGCTCGCCGTCCTGCGTCCAGATTCATCCGCCGGCCTCCGCGGATCCTCCCGGAGGTGAGTTCGCGAGCTCTCGCGGTGTTCCTGCGTGCTGGTTTGGCGCTTTCTTGGGCGAGTTCTTCTTTTGGGAGGGTGTCCATGTGGGTGGGTTGTTGCCCTGTTTCATGCGGTTGCACGCAAGAAATCCTCCCACCAGGGGTCGCTTCTTGCCGCCGCGGATCCCTCCCCGCGGCCGTCGAAGTCCCGGCTTGGTGCCTGCGCACTCCTGCCGCTTCTGGGATTTCTTGCGGATACGGCTCCCCTCCCGGTGATCCGGTCTGGCAACGCTTTCTCGGTCCTGATGAGCCTGATGCTCCTCTGATAGCTGCTGCGTGGCTGTATGATAGAAGAGCAGCCTTGGTGAGCTCTTCTTGAGATCTAAGTAATTTTTTCCCTCTCGTTTTCTGCTGTTCAGATCTGCTGCGGTGAGAGCTGCGAAGAAGCTGAGGTGCTTGTGAGGAGTTCAGGAAAGAACCTTTTCAGTTTTGTGGTGAATAATGGAGGAAGTGGAGGAGGCGAACAGGGTAGCCGTGGAGAGCTGCCACAGAGTGCTCGCCTTCCTCTCCCAGACCCAGGACCCGGCGCAGCTCAGGAGCATAGCTCTGGAGACAGATGAAGCCTGTGCAAGGTTTAGGAAGGTGGTCTCCCTCCTTGATAATGGATATGGAGGAGCAGCAGGAGCAGGAGGATCTGGAGGAAGCCATCCTAGAGCTAAGCTTGTCAGCAGAAGACAGACTCCAGGGTTCTTGAGCCAGAAGGGCTTCTTGGATAGTAACACCCCGGTGGCGGTGTTGAATAGTGCTCATCCTTCCACTAGTTCTGCGCAAGTATATCCTAGAATTGGAATTTTGGATTCACAGAGCGCGCATCAAATTGGAGGACCTCCCAAGCTGGTCCAGCCATTGTCTGCCCATTTCCAGTTCGGCAATGTATCACGATATCAGTTCCAGCATCAGCACCAACAGCAGAAGATGCAGGCTGAGATGTTCAAGAGAAGCAATAGTGGAATTAACTTGAAGTTTGACAGCCCCAGTGGAACGGGGACAATGTCGTCGGCGAGATCCTTCATGTCATCTTTGAGCATGGATGGTAGTGTGGCCAGCCTGGATGCCAAGTCCTCGTCATTCCATTTGATCGGTGGGCCTGCGATGAGTGACCCAGTGAATGCACAGCAGGCCCCAAGGAGGCAATGCTCAGGACGTGGCGAGGATGGGAATGGCAAGTGTGCTGCAACTGGCAGGTGCCATTGCTCAAAGAGGAGGTAAGTCCGTTATCTTAGTGTTTATGAATTTTGTTTTCTATTCAAAGTAGAATACCATCAGATCCTTTCTCCCCTATTTTAGCCGGAAGTTGCGGGTGAAGAGGACGATTAAAGTTCCTGCCATCAGTAATAAAATTGCCGATATACCTCCAGATGAATACTCATGGAGGAAATATGGGCAGAAGCCAATTAAGGGTTCCCCTCATCCCAGGTATGAACTGAACACTGACTATTTTTAGTGTAGTTTTTTCTTGGCATGCATATGCTTGATTATACAGTGAGAGAAATTAATCGTGATGATGCTATAATCACCATAACACATCAACTTTATTAGAAATACGGTATGTTATAATATGATGCACAACTGCATATCTCCATGAGCTATTCAAGTGCGTTCTGATAAATTATGTGTCAATGATAATCAGAACACCCTTTATCCATCGGATATATTTTCTTGGGTGCTGTCCATGTTTGTTTTCTATCCTCAAGGTGATTCAGTATCCAAGAGGTGTCGATACCTTAATTGCTATGCCATTAAACAATTATTTCGTGGATGATGACATTCTTTCTTTCCTGTGTACTTTTGGAAAATAGAACAATCATGAGATGTAAAGTGACTACTTAATGCAACTGAGATCATGCTATGGTGATGCACTCTCTCCATATAATAATCCCATCCATATCACTTGCCCACCTTGTCTATGGCTTAAATTTCTTGATAATGAAATACACAAATATAGCTATATGGTAATAGCGATCACATGGATATGATTGTCTGAATTGACACAGATCTTTTCCTCTTTCTAGCAAACACTAGATATGGAAACATTATTCCTTGAACTCCTATTTTTATCTCCGATCCACCATGTTGCTATTCTTTATTTGTCTCTGGAGAAGACTAACCCACTGATTGCTTGAATAAAATGCAGGGGTTACTACAAATGCAGCAGCGTGAGGGGCTGCCCTGCAAGGAAGCATGTCGAACGGTGCGTAGATGATCCAGCCATGCTCATCGTAACATACGAGGGTGAACACAACCATACTCGGATGCCAACTCAATCTGCGCAGGCGTAGAGAATCCCTTGGTCACGACACTCTTCAGGAAGTGCCAACTCACCAGCTCTTGTCGATGGATGACTGCGCTGTTCTCCTAAACCAGGATTGCAAAGTAACAGAGATGGGTCCATTTGAGCAATTGATATGTTGATTGGCCTCTTGACCTACATGTTTTTAATATGATTAAGGAGTTATCAAAATGCTGATAGGGGAGAACATGATGTTAGATAGGACACCTGAGATTTTGCTCAGGAGGGAGTGCGAAGAGTTGGAAGGGAAGATAGAAATTAGGGGAGCACTATTGTGTAAGCTTGAAATTTGAGAAAATTACCAGAACAAACCTTGATTCACCCGGTCTCCCTCCTTTTGTACCAAGCGCACAAAAGCTAGTTTCAAATAAAAAAAAGCGCACACAAAAGCTGGTTTGCTATCATACCATCACAGGCTCAGAGTGTAAGCTCACTTTCTTTCTGGTCCTTTGGTTAAGGATGTATGCTGCCCATTTATGTCTGATCGTCCAATGAGTTACCAATTATTTTGGGTGTTTATTTTCTTTCTTTCTTGAAGAACATTGAGTTTACTTGCTAAGTGAGACCGACCTCACCTGCTCCCCTAAAAGAGGAAAAAGAAACGAAATTGTATTTCAAAAGAATCTGAAATATTATGTGCACTTGTAGATTTTTGTGATAAGTTATGTCAGTCGTGTTTTAAAAAAGATATTGGGACACATATAGTTGCTATATTAGCCCTTCATCCTTTGTCTTTTTTGTTTTTGTGCAGAACATCAATGAACATACTGCGTACTTCAAAAATATATATATATATAAGTACATAGAGTATTTCAACATGTATTTTCAATTTTTTATTAAATTTGCAAACATTTTCTGAATTATAATTACTTCTTTTGAGCACCGTTTACCGGAGCACACAATCTGTGTCCTATAAAGGATATGTTCTCCACAGGCTCCACTTCCTATACAGAGAACGTTTGGAATATAGTGATGAGAACAAGAGCAGGGAAAAACATAGGAATATTAAATGAATACAGGCGTAAAGATCAGGATTGGAAAAAGTAAAAAACGTACATAGTCGTTTTGATGTGCTTGCCTTAATCTTGTGCAAAGGATATAATTTTTTTGATTTTAATAGATGTAACTAGTTTTATGTGAAATTCCTTTGGTACCATAGGGTATGAATAGTACTCCCTATAAAATAAACGAGCGACCGGTATCCATTCCATAGTAATCCAAAATACTGTTTTTTCATACGAAAATCATTTAAAACCAAACATGGACGTACTCTGATTCCACGTGGAGTTGAGACAATCATAGAGAGCCCTATAATGGTTGTCCATTCTTACACTCCAAGCATTTTGCACTAGACTGAAAAGAACTGAACTGAATGCCCAACTTGGTATTAACTACTCCCAACTTGGTATTAACTACTCCTGAAGAAGGAACAAGATTCGATCTTTCTTTTTTGAGTGAAGCATGAACATAACCTATCAACTCATTGCATACCTGCTAAGAATTCGAGGAGGAAACCACAAACCTGTGATGATGTATTGCCGTAATGGACTATTACTGGTTTAGCATCAAATTTGCATACTCTATACCCAATCAATAATACTACGTAATCATCGAATCTCTTGCGTACACATTTTATTCTCTCCATCCTTTGGATCAGTTTTTGAAATGATTGAGAGTGCGCATGGGATCGTCTTGCATGCATGCCTTCTTGTTGGCCTGTCACTTGCAGGGACGGAATTGCTCGCTAGTGGCCAGAAATCAAGCAGAGCACATCTGCACATGTAATGTGATATGTTGCCAAAAGGAAAAGGAATCGCGCATGCAACATGGAGGTAATAGAAAAACTTAAGCTATTAGATTCCTATCGTTTAAAATTTGATCTTTTGTTTCTTCACGTTGCAGTCTTTAGTTCAGCACCAACTACTTTTGAATTTGGAATAGCAGAAGTGTGGCTACTAAACTTGAAAGCCTACTGTCTGTCTGATCGTGTACTCTACGATTGCCTTGTATGCTATTGCTTTAATCTGGATTTTTCATGTAATCTGTGTATTAACTACTAACCTGCAAGTTCTCGAGGGGAAAATATTAAATAAAAAATTAAAATGACCGTGCTAGGGCTTTGTTTGGTATTACGGTGAATTATGATAATTTGATTTGTCCAACCAGCTATTGCCTATTTTACTATTTGTTTGACTAACTTTTTTATACTTTCGTAGATAAATTTTGATAGCAGATTATAAAATAAGTTCAGCAACTATAAACTGAGCCTAGGTTTAGCAACCAGGTAATCACATATAAATCTAAGTCAGCTGTGAGTAGGCCCAGGAGCGAAGCCAGGAAAAAAAGGTCGCCGGTGTCAACACGAACAAGTAGCACTATTGAAAGTATAAGTGGGTTGCAGGCTTGCGCATGGGCTTATGGACTGGGGTCAAATTAAGTTTCCACCAGGGTCATTTCCTTTTCAGGGTTTTGAGTATATGGGTTTGGGCCAGGAGGCGTCGGTGTCAACTGACCCCAGTCATACACTATAGCTCCGCCCCTGAGTAGGCCCAATAATAGAGCAACAAAGTTATGTAATGTGGAGCCCTCAAAATGATTTCATCAAACATTTTGGAGGACGGTGAGGTAAGCCGAGCTTGATGGTCGCCCGACCTAGGCCTGGCTCTGCGAAAAGGCCCATAGAAATATAAATAACAGTAACGATAGATACTAAAAAACTATAAAGTCAAGAAATGTCATCTATCTTTAAATGACAGGAGAACATTCATTTGTCCACAAAATAACTGAAAATATTTCACTTGTCAAAATATTAAAATATTATTTTTCTTGTAAGATTAATTTCATATTTTTTTGGGGTTTAGGGCTTGCCCTCGTTTGGCCGGACCGGACTAGGGCCTGATCTTTCTAAGATTTTCCAGCGATTGCAGTGTTGTTGTAGGTGTACGCAGACGAAGAAACAGCACCAGAAGTACTAGCGGGTCCGTTGTAGAATGTATGTCCTAAGTGGATCCGGTGAGTGTTGAGTCTGATTGAATCTTTTTAGTAACAAATAAATTCACTTATATATACACTTGTATTTCCTAACCATCTGTTGGTAGGTGATGTAAATCCTGAATAAATGTTTTGACTGAGATAAGCATTAGCGTTTGGGGACCTATGTGACTCGATCCAACTTATTTTGGTCATATGTTTGCCGCTTATTCTAATCAATGCAATTTGATGAGACATCAAGCTTTAGGAACCCATTTATACATAGGCCGGGACACAATCTCCATCTATTAAACGTATATTATTAGTGTATATATATAATTCTCGTAAAAATTGGCTTCTCCTTTTTATTAGTTTACCACAACTGAATGATCTTCGGAACTCTGTGTATACAAATCGTAGTTTATAGATCTTCATAAATACACATAAATAGATCTTATCCATAAACCTTTATAATTGTATCTAAACATATCACAATCGATAGATTTTCATATTTGTACCTAAACATATCACAACTAATATATAATTGTACCTAAATAAATATTAGCCGATAAATCATCATAATTGTAATTAAATAGATCACAACTGATAAATTTTCAGAATATTACCTAAACGACCACAAACGGTCATCGATACGGTGGATCCTTCTAATATCATGTACAAATGATCCCCGTCTTGCGATCTAAACTTTACTTACCCATACTAACATGATAATCCAACTTTTCGGTTTAATACAAACGACCGAGTAGCCAGCTCTCGATATGAATTTTAATGTCACGTACTGATATAATATAATGTACAAACAATCCACCGATAGGCTTGTATACAAACTTCGTTTCTCGATATTTATCAAGATCACATACAAATAAAGCATCTGGCCGTTAATTTGATATTTTTATACGCAGCATAATAATACATATCTATGTGAATAAAAAATAAAAAATAATTAAAGATAATTCCTGTATGATTGCGTCGGACACGGTGTGCTAGTTATCTAAAAGGACTGCTTTAGAACCCCTTTGGAATTCAGGATCCTCTGAAAGGACCTCAGATGCCGACTAGAGGGGGGGTGAATAGAAGGCTAACAAAAATTACTTCTTTTAACTAGATTATTTAGATTAAGCCTTGTGCAGAAGCAAGGATTAGTTAGCTGTGTGACAGGTGTGTGACACAGGTAAAATGCGATGTGTAAATTAGCATGCAGCTGTCACACAGGTGCCTAACACAGGTAAGCTAATGACTTAGCAAAAATGATGAGCAATCACAGTCTCTGTGTAACAGGTAGCTGACACAGGTGTGAGATATGATCTATACCAGCGGTGAGACAGCTAACAAGACACATGTGTAAAGGTGATCTAAGCAGATAAACAGAATGTCTATATGAGCATACAAGCAAACAGATATAGCAAGAATCAAGCAGTAAAACAACAAGTACTCAGGAGACAGAGTGTTTTTCACCGAAGTTCCTAGCTCTCTGCAGAGTGGTACGTCTCCGTTGGAGAAACTACTCCGAAGAGGTCGCCGTGCTTGTTCTCCGAGTACCAGGCCTCTTCCTTTGCTTGTGGAAGTCCTTTTGCTTGCAGCAGGTAGACTTCAATCACCCTCACAGACTACTGGTCCAGCCCACACAAGCTTGGGTGGTACCAGCAACTCCTACGCCCGTCTAGGAGTAGACACTCCAAGAGTAATAGATTCAACAGTGACAACTCTTGGAGGAACCAATGCTCTTTTGCTCAAGAACTCTAACCCTTCCCGAACTGACACTTAGGAAACTTGGCTTTCGTTCGGTGGAAAGAGGCTTTGCAATGGTCGAATGTGAGTTACTGATTGGCTCATTGGTTGAGGTCCAAGACCTCCCCTGGTCCCCTATATATAGGGTTCACAGGCACTTGACCGTTACACTGTTGCCACGTAGGATTAAGTGAGTCACCGGTGTCAGCCACCGGTGACACAGCTAATCACTCCGCCCAACTATAACCGGCTTAAGCAGACTGATACCTGTGTCACCGGTGGCACACACAGGTAAACCCTAAACTGACGCAGCCGCACTACTCAGTCCGATCTTGGCACATGACATGCTCTCAGCGCACACACTCTCTGAAACCTATAAGGAGAGAACCTCCAATAGCCCTCTGACTCAGCAGACAAGCTATCGCAGTGCATGTTCCTTAGCATTTTCAAGCTCTTCCCTGGTACAGAGATGTACTTGAGTCATAGAGCGTTAGACCACTTGTGACACTGTTGTGTCACACCGGTGACTCTAACCCCTAGGGTTTTCTACTGCTAGCACTGCAGAGTGCCAGCTCCAACCAGTTCTATACTTATACAAAACTGCTGACACAGGGCCAGTAACCTCAAAGCATTAGTGTCACTGTCCAACATCCTGAGCATTGAGCAACTAGAACCTCCACAGAGCATCACTGCTTCATCCCTCTTGATAGTACAGGCTTTTCCTATGGACTCAAAGAAACTAGCAAAACTAGGCTTTACCTGCCCACCAACTGCAGTCACGGTCCTTTGACGCATCAAGCCACCATTACCTTGCTTGCAACTCCTTGCACAGCACCGGCTTCTTCACAGCTGTGGCACAGCTGCCTAGCACAGCCATTTCTTAGTCCTGAAAACCACCCTTGTACCCTTTTTGGTGGTCATCCTTTTCTTGATGACCTTTCTTCCTGGAACCTACAAACCTGCTTACACTCACTGTAAACGTTAGATTCCAGTTTGAGTTGCCATTAACCATCAAAACCAACTTAGGGCCTAGATGTTCTTTCATCCTCCACCCCAGCACAGACACACACGCGCAAGTTCTAAACATAGTCATAGGAATTCTCTTTACACATTATACTAAGGGTCTGTTCGGTTGGGCCGTGGCTGTTGACAAAGCTGCTGTTGGTTGGCTGTCTGGAAAAGCTGCTGTGGCTGTGGAAAAGTGAATATATGGCTTTTGGTTTATCCAAACTATCTACAACATTTTGAAAAATGAGTACAGAAGTTTCAACACATTGCAAAAAGCTGGCAGAAGGTAGCTTTTCCAAAGAGTTGAATTTGCACTGCAAAACCCATAGCTACAATTGTTAAAAGCTGCTGAAAAGCTGGCCGTTTGGTTGGGCTGCAGCTTTTTCCAGTGGAAAGCTGCTGAAAAGCCCAACCAAACACCCCCTAATTGTTTAACTGTTTATTTTGATATTTTGTTTTTTCCAAGTCATCCGATTGCTACAACTATTAGTTTACTTTTTAAAATAATAGAATAGAGATCTCTTCTAGCCTCTGTATCGTATAATACATATAATCTAATATTCTTACAGAGTCATTAAAAAAAGACCATACGATCTAGTAGTGTGACAAGCCACATAAAAAGTCAAGTGTTACGTTGGGCTTATTGTATGCGTTGACATGTAGACTCCAACATGCCAGAGGAGTACTAGGAGCAAACAGATGGAGAGTATTTGGAGGGCTTTGAGAAAGGCAAGTCACTTTGATCATGTTGAACCAATTATTTTTAAACTATGATTTGTTTGCAAAATTGTTATGCATGCATGTTAATCTGGCAAATCTTAGTTGGGGTAGTGAGCCTATTGCCATGTTGTCATTACCTCCACTCATACCCAATCTGATGATGACATGGCACCCGGGTATTGTCAAGGAGGACGAATCCGGCCCTCTGGCCATAGGGTGGGCCAGGCCGACCACTCGGAGTCCGACTTCTACACGGGGGCGCCTCATCAACATGGAGTACAAGACATGGACTAATACCTGTCCGGCATACCCGGATTCTGTTGTAACTAATTAGGAAACTAATCTGTAAACCGATCCGGCCTCTTGTAACCCTACCCCGGTCATCTATATAAGGCTAGGTAGGGACCTTCCGATCGGTATTCTCTCACGATCTTCCTTGATCATCTTTCATATTTTTCCATACACATAGCCCTAGCAACCTGGAGATCTCTTCTCGAGGGCTTGCAGCACTCAGGATTCAAGCAATACCAGCCACCAAACACAGGACGTAGGGTATTACCTCTCGGCGAGGGCCTGAACCTGTCTAAATCTTGTCTCCCGTGTGCACCCATCCGGATTCGCTGTGTTCACGCCGCCCCATATTCAGTATTGCCAGAATAATACTCTGACAGTTGGCGCGCCAGGTAGGGGCTGTGCGCATAGATCCATCTGCATGAGTCCGGATGGGTTCAGTCAACAACAACGGCGTTTTCGTCCTAGGAAGCGTCATAAGATTCGCTTCCCCGGACGTGGTTCCGGATCCTGGACAGCTTTTCCAATTTGGAAGGCTGGCTTTCATCGCCGACAAGATCGGCAAGCTTCACCTCTGCTACTCGGCAACCCGTCGATCGGTGGAGGCTTCACCAACTTCTTTGCTCGGGCTCACCCCTGAGTCCACACCTTCGGCCCCTCTCCCCAGGGCGAGGCAGCGTCAAAATCGGATCTACTGATCACGCACGGGTTCTCACCCGTTGAACATAGGTCCCGACTGGTTGGTGCTATCGATTCTCTCTTCCCCGTCCTCGAGTACGACTCGGACGATTACGAGAGCTCGGGTAGTCACCACCAGTCCCGGGAGGTCTTCATGGCCAACCCCGACTCACTGGACAACGGAGACGACCGATCAGTCCCCATCGTGGAGCAAACGCCTACTGAGCTTGAAGCCACTCGGCTCCGCCTCCTCGCCAAGGAGGAGGAGCTGATCGAGCAGCAGACCAGGCTTGCTCGTCAACACGACGAGCAACTGCGCAACAACGACATGAGGGCTCGAGGACGCCAAGTCCATAACGAATTCCGCATGCGTGAGAAGGATGGGGTTCTAATATTCCCGCTTCCTAGTCACAACATCATCGCTGCCATGATGGCAGCATGCGCCATTAATGTCCCGGAAGGCACTCCGGGACATGACGAACTCCGGTGACTCCGCATCCTGCTAAAAGAAACAGCTCTTCAGCAGGCCGAAGCCTCAGGGGACCGCACGAGCTCTTTAGCAAGTGCTAGGAGTCAGCGCTCTTCACCCTCCAGAAGCCCACCAGCCGCGGAAGGCCGCCATGCAAACCCCAACCGTCATCAGCCGGCCGAAGCGGTTCACAAATGACTCGGGCCCAATCGTGATGCACGGGGCACCATAGCCGAACGGAGCCGCGCCCGTCAGGACGCGGACAAAAACGCTCGCCGAGCCGGGTCGGTCCATAGCCGACTTGGATCGGACTGCGATGTGCGGAACCCTGCTGACGCTGGATGGAACACTCATCGAGGTCCCGAGAGGGATGACCGCAGCGACCGCCGCGACGACAGCGGGGCCACCAGCCGTGGCCGCTCTCCGACCTCCTCTAGCATGGGGTATGCGGGCCCAAAGGCGTTTGGCGCCCGCATCCGCAGCGTCATCTTTCCATCGCGATTCCAGGTCACCGGCATAGACAAATACACGGGTGAGACTTGGCCAGACATCTGGCTGCCGACTATCACACGGCGTGCAGAACCAATGGTGGCAATGACTACGTCGCGATCCATTATCTGCCGCTGTTTTTGGCCGACTCAGCACAAGCTTGGCTCACCAGCTTACCTCCGGGTTGCATCCAGTCATGGAGTGACCTCGAGACCCTCTTCATGAACAACTTTCAGGGCAGTTGTAACAGGCCCGGGAATGCGTGGGATCTCTACAGTTGTACTCAAGAAGCAGACGAAACTCTCCGAGAGTATATTGCACTTCTCCAAGAAGAAGAACTCTTTACCAGAGGTCTGAGAGGGTGATGTCATCACCGCCTTCTCTAAAGGTGTTCAGAGCACTGACCTCATCCACAAGATAGCACGCAAGAACCCACAGACTACGCCCGAACTCTTCGATATCGCCAATAACTTCGCAACCGGCGAAGAGGCCGTTCGCAGCGCTACCAAAGATGACAAAGGAAGGAACAAGGGCAAGGCGTCTGAGTCCCCCAGTCGGGATGCTCACCTCGAGTCATCCAGAAAGAAGCATCAGAAGCGCAAGGGTGGAGATCTTGTTGCTGCGGTTGAGTGCGCCCCGCCGCGCCGTCCTCAGCGCACCAACGTGACTTTTGAGGAGGTGATGAGTCAGCCGTGTCACTTTCACGGACCCAAGTCCAATCACATGACACTCGACTGTAACCTTTTGAAGAATTTGAACAAACCTTACATCCCCAATCGGAGCCAAAAAGAGCCCCCACAGGACGAAGGTGACCGCTTGTCTGATGATTTTCGGCGGACCTAACGGCTACGAGTCCAAGCGTCGCCAGAAGATCACAGATCAGGAGGTCAATGCAGCAGAACCGGCCGTGCCCCAGTACCTGCGATGGTCCGAGTCCGTAATCTCCTTCGGCCGCTCGGATCACCCTGACTACATACCTCACCCGGGAAGGTTTCCCCAGGTGGTGGACCCAATCGTCTGTGGTGTCCGCCTCACCAAGGTCCTTATGGATGGAGGGAGTGGTCTCAACATCCTCTACGTCAAGACTCTCGACGACATGAAAATCTCCCGCTCGGAGATCAAACCCACTGGTGCCCCCTTTCACCGGGTCGTGCCGGGGAAGATGGCGAGTCCACTCGGGCAGGTCAGCCTGCCCGTCACTTTTGGTACTCTCGACAACTTCCGGACCGAGACCCTCACCTTTGAGGTCGTCGACTTCCCAGGATTGTATCACGTCATCCTGGGGCGTCCCTGCTACGCCAAATTCATGGCTGTTCCCAGCTATGTTTACCTGAAACTCAAGATGCCGGGCCCCCACGGGGTAATAACGGTATGAAGCAGTTTTCAGCACGTTTACACGTGCGACCTGGAGAACTGCAACCTCGCCGCGGCCCAAATCGCTGTAGCCGAGCTTGACAACCTCAAGTCGGCCGTGGTTGAGGAAGCACCCCCGGCCAAGAAAGCTTCAGCATCGACATCCTTCCAGTCAGCGCGGGGCACCAAGTCGATCCAACTCGACCTGGAAGACTCCTCCAAGACGACGCAGATCGGGACTACACTCAGCGACAAATAGGAAAGCGCGCTCATTGGCTTCCTGCGTAACAACCGGGACATCTTCGCGTGGACATCCTCCGACATGCCCGGGGTTCCGAGGGAGGCTGCCGAGCACTCTCTGAACGTTCGGCTGGATGCTAAGCCGGTCAAACAGCGCTTACGCCATTTCACTGAGGATAGACGTCAAGCAATAGGAGAAAAGTTAGCCAAGCTTTTAGCAGCTGGCTTTATTAAAGAAGTGTATCATCCCGACTGGCTTGTGAACCCAGTTCTTGTTCGCAAAAAGAATGGAAAGTGGAGGATGTGCGTTGATTACACTAGTCTTAACAAGGCATGCCCCAAAGATCCTTTCACTCTTCCTCGCATCGACCAAGTGATCGATTCCACGGCCGGTTGTGAAATTTTGTGCTTTCTCGACGCTTACTCGGGCTATTATCAGATCAAGATGAAGGAGGATGACGAGATCAAGACATCTTTCATCACTCCCTTCGAGGCTTTCTGCTACATATCCATGCCTTTCGGTCTGAAAAATGCCGGCGCCACGTACCAATGGTGCATACAGCGCTACCTTCAGTCGCAAATTGGCAGAAACGTGCAAGCCTACGTCAATGATGTGGTGATCAAGTCCGAGAAAAAATAAGACCTCCTAAATGACCTGGAGGAAACTTTCTCCAACCTTAGGAGATTCAGCATGAAGCTCAACCCCGAAAAATACGTATTCGGGGTCCCTTCGGGTAAGCTACTCGGTTTCATCGTTTCCGAACGGGGAATCGAAGTCAACCCGGAGAAGATCGACGCCATCATCAAGATGGGCCCCCCAAGGGGCCTCAAGGATTTTCAACGACTAACCGGGTGCATGGCGGCCCTCAGCCGATTCATCTCCCGACTCGGCGAGAAGGCTTTGCCCCTCTACAAGCTCCTGAAGAAGTCGGATAACTTCACGTGGACATCCGAGGCCCAGGATGCCCTGGACGGATTGAAGAGGCTACTAACCACATCGCCAATACTGGCCGCCCCGATACCCAACGAGCCGTTGCTCCTCTACATCACGGCAACCACCCAGGTGGTCAGCACAGTTTTGGTTGTCAAACGCCCAGGGCCCCGGCCACATCCAGAAGGTTCAGCGCCCGGTCTACTTCATCAGTGAAGTGTTGTCCGGGTCCAAGGCACGATACTCACAGATACAGAAGATCATCTACATGGTGTTCATCACATCTCGGAAGTTAATCCACTACTTTCAAGGGCACCCGATCACGGTGGTCAGTTCCTTCCCGATTTCCGACGTCATCAACAATCGCGACTCCATGGGGAGGATCGCTAAATGGGCAATGGAGCTCATGGCATTCGGCATAGTTTACACCCCCGCACGGCCATCAAGTCCCAGGCTCTCGCTGACTTTGTGGCCGAGTGGATGGAAGTCTAGTCTCCGCCCTCTATTGTCGACGTCGAACATTGGACGCTCTACTTCGATGGCTCACTGATGCTCCAGGGAGCGGGGGCTGGCATCGTACTTATCTCTTCGAAAGGAGAACGCTTCAACTATGTGTTGCAGATCCACTTCCCGGCATCTAACAATGTCGCAGAATACGAAGCTTTACTTCACGGACTTCGCATTGCCGCTTCACTCAGGATTCGTCGCCTCCTGGCCCGCAGAGATTCCGAACTGGTGGTCTGGGAGGTCATGAAGGACTGGTCATGCAGAGACCCCTCCATGGAAGCCTACTGCCAAGAAGTGCGCAAGCTCGAAGCCAAGTTCAACGGCCTCGAAATTACGCATGTCCTACATCGAGACAACGAGGCCGCGGATGCACTCGCCAGGCTGGGGTCCAGTTGGGATGTCGTCCCGACTGGAGTATTCCTCCAGGAGCTGCGCACCCCCTCCATCAAGGCAGAAAAGGCACCCGAGGCCGAAGAACCATAAGGTCAGGAATCCGATGGCGCTCAACAGTCCTCACCAGAGGTCCTAGTCGTCACTCCTGACTGGACTACGCCTTTCCTCGACTACCTTCTGCGAGAGACTCTCCCATTGGACCCAACAGAAGCGCGGCGCCTTACCCGCCATGCCAAATCTTACGTCATGATTGAAGGTGAACTCTACAAGAAAAGCACCTCTGGAATCCTCCAGCGGTGCATTCCCCAAGACCAAGGATAGCAACTGCTACGGGATATCCACTCGGGAGTCTGTGGACACCATGCAGCGCCCAAGTCGCTCGTCGGTAAAGCCTTCAGACAAGGTTTTTACTGGCCGACTATCGTTTTGGACGCCGCCCACATCGTCCGCACTTGCGAAGGGTGCCAATACTTCGCCCGGCAGACACACTTGCCGGCTCAGGCACTCCAACCTATTCCGATCACCTGGCCTTTCGCCATCTGGGGTCTAGACATGGTGGACCCTCTCAAGAAGGCACCGAGGGCTATACACACCTTTTCGTCGTAGTCGACAAGTTCACCAAATGGATTGAAGCCAAGCCAGTTGCCACGATAACTGCAGAAAAGGCCGTCGAATTCTTCCGGGATATTATTTTCCGGTTCGGCATCCCCAACTGCATTATCACAGACAACAGCACTCAGTTCACTGGTCGGGCCTTCCTCCGATTCTGCGACAACTACAACATTGGCCTCAACTTTGCCGCCGTGGCTCACCCACGCACTAACGGGCAGGTTGAGCGGTCCAATGGCGTGATCATGCAAGGCATCAAATCTCGGATCTTCTAGTGCTTGAAGAAGTTCGCGGGCAAATGGGCGGCCGAGCTGCCCTCAGTACTTTGGAGCCTGCGAACCACACCAAACCGATCCACCGGTTACATACCTTTCTTCATGGTATACGGTGCCGAGGCAGTTCTCTCGACTGACTTAGAATACGGATCTCCGCGTATCCACGCCTACAACGAGGCCGAGTCAGAGGAAGCAAGACAAGACGCCCTCGATCAGCTTGAAGAAGCACGCGAAGTCACATTCCTTCGATCGGCAAAGTACCAGCAGGGTTTACGGCGCTACAACAGTAGACATGTGCGCGGCCGTTCATTCAACGTTGGTAACTTGGTCCTGCGCCGAGTCCAATCCAGCAAAGACCAGCACAAACTCTCGCCACCCTGGGAGGGTCCGTATGTGATCGCCGAGGTGCTGCGCCCGGGTGGTTACCGACTGAAGAACAGCGACATCAACATCTTCACCAACGCATGGAACATCGAACAGCTACGTCGCTTCTATGCTTAAACTTTTATTCTGACAGCTCGGATATATGAATAAACTTTTCTCTTTCACTTTGCATGAAACAAATTTGGCAGTCCCTGAGTGGCCTACTATGCATGCCAACGGCTAATGCATAGTGGACACTCGGGATCACACCCTTCGGGAGCACTCAGGTGCACTCGGGTTTCCTCATGTACGCAAACCATTCTAGTACTGTGTGTAATCCGACGCTAACTCTTTGACTCCGATCACCGGTTTACGCCACAACCTTATGCTACATGGGACAAAAGCCCACAGCTAATCTCTGCAAAGGAGGCTACAATGGGTCGGCAAGAGCAAAAGCGAAAGTTTCACATACACATGAACGAATCTTCTTGCAAAGAAAAACTAGAAAACTTGATCAAAAGCATAGTTAAAGATTACTTGGGATCCCCGAGTACTTCACATGCAAACGTTCATTATCCAAAAAACACTCGATTCCCTCGAGCAGTTCACCTACAACTATCTTTTTATAGGCCGGCCCGGTCCATGAGGGAGTTCGCCGTGGACTCGACGATGTTCATCATCTCCGGAATATTTTCGTCCGGAACGTCAGCGGCGTACCCCTCCCCAATCGCCTGCATATCAAGCAGCGCGTAGTGGGACCTCGCCACCGCCAGGGCCACGATGGCTCCCGACCGCGAAGCTTCCACCTCCAGCCTCTTCACTTGGTCAGGCGCTTGCTGAAGGCACTCCGTGACAGCTTCTATGGAGTCTGAAGCCGGTTCCTCTTCCCAGATGGCGCCACAAGCCGTCCGACCCGCCGCCTGCAGCGACTCGGCCAACTCGCGGGTCTTCTTGAGGCGAGCTTGAAAAGCTGCAAAGACAGAGCAGGAACATGAGCAAAACGACCACCTGGCCCTGACCTACGGAGAGACCCGAGTAAAAGGCTTACCGATCTCGGAGTCCGCATTCCTCTTATCTGCCGCCTCGGCAGCCTCCCGAGAGTCAGCGGCCCTCTTGTTCGCCACTTCGGCCGCCTCCAGAGCTCGCCTCAGGCTGCCATCCATGGCGGCAGCCTCTTTCTCTAGATGCTCCACGCGGGTCTTCTCCGTCATGAGCATCTCCTGGAGTTTGGAGGCCCTGTCCTCAACGGAGCCGAGCTCCCGGACACGGGCCTTCATCCCCTCAAGCTCCGCCCAGAGCTTCGCGGCCTCATCTTCAGTGGCTGCGGAAGACAACACATCAGTATGCCAAGAGACGAAAGGGACACCAACGCAAGTCGGACTCCTCACCTTTGGTTCGGGCGATCTCCTGGGAAAGGCCCGCCTGCAGAGCAGTAATTTCAGCCCCACGCTTGCGGGCCATGTCCTCCGCCGCCTGGCGGCTTGCAGCCAGTTTATCCCACTCGGCCTTCCGCAGGTTGAGTCGGTCAAGAACTGGCAGCCGGTCCTGAAGGAGGCGGTCTTGTCTTGCGACCGGTGATTCAGTTTCTACAAAAAAAAGAAGCCACAGAAATCAAGCCACCAGGACAATTAGCAAGACCCTCCACTCGGTCCCACGGACCCAGTGGAGGCTCGGGGGCTACACCCTCCGGGTGCACTATTCGTGCACCCAGAGTCAAATCTACAAGAAAAGCAAAGGACCCTCTGCCCGACTATCCTAGTCGAGCGCAGGCTCGGGGGCTACACCCTCACCTAGAGTGAAAACTATGGAAAAAATAAGAGTCCCCTGCCCGACTCCCTTAGTCAGGCAGAGGCCCGGGGCGCTACTCCCTACGGACATACTCATTAAAAACAGAGATGACTCACCTGCATCAACAGGCGCAACCTGCCGTTTAGCAGGTTGGCTCCCTCCATCACAGACTTCATCAGGGCCGGGAGCATCTCGCCGAGTTGAGTGGCGATGCCCGTCGTGCCACTCCACTCCTCCTCCTCCCGGACGTCGTCGATCTCCCGGATGGTCAGGGCCGGCCGCGCGGGGTTCGATTGCCGGACCCAGAGCAGCCGGAGCGCCAATTCGGAGGATGGCCGGGGAGGCGAAGCAGCGCTGAACTCCTCGACTGTAGAAGGCAACTTGAGATTGCCTCTGCGGTCCTCGGGGCGGCTCCAGCTGAACCTGGGCCTGCCCCTCCCGACGCCTCCGAGCTCGGGCCGGCCTCCCCAGGCACACCCTGAGCCGACGTGCCTGTAGAGGGCTCCTTCACCTGAGGAGCAGCAGGTGAGGCAGACTGTGCACCAGCCCGCTCAGGAGACGATCGGGGAGGAGAGGACGCGGCCGCACGTGGAGGCGACGAGGGCCGGGCATCCGACCCCGGCAGGTCCCCCACCTTGGCTGGATCCCGGGGTACTTGACGGAGCCTTCGGGACGTCTCCCGTCCTTTGCGCTCTGCAAGAGAAGCCCAGACCCGTCAGTCCCGAAGAGCACATATAAGCAAGCAGTCACTGAACTACTTACTTGGCAGATCGGGGGACGGGGACGCACTTCTTAAGCCCCGAGGCTCACCGCCTAGACGTGGCAGCAGTCGGGGTCGACGACGTCACAGATCCGCCTTGATCCCCAAAGGCGGCGTCGGCGGTTCTCTTTTCCCCCCGGCCAGGGGGAACATCATCTTCGGCCGCCCGAGGGATTCCACTCGGGGCGGCAGCCGGCGCCACCGGATCGGGGCCAGCGGAGGAGCCGCCCTGCTCCGCTGGAACAGCGCCCGCGGCAGGTGGCACCACCGGGTCAGGACAGGCGAAGGAACCACCCTGCCCCGACGAAGCGGTGCCCGCCGCAGTAGGCGTCGCTGGGCTGGGACTGGCAGCGGAGCCACCTCGTGCCCTCGGAGTAGCACCCGCCGACGGCCTTCGCCTCCTGATCATGCGGAGCGGGACGTCATCATCTTCTTCCTCTTCCTCCGCAGCCGGCGCGCTCGGTGGAGGAGGGCTGGGCACCACAGTGGCCGGTGCTTTCCCCTTTGAGGATCCAGTGCGTTCTGAAGACCCGGCGCCCTTTGAAGACCCGGCACCGGAAGAGGACGCTCCGGTCACCCCCCGCGGCGGTGGCCCGTCGCTCGAGACGTCGGCATACCGCGGCTCGTTCCATATATCGTCCTCCGGGAGGGGAGCATTGGAACAAAAGCCGAACAGAACCTACAAAGACAAAAAGACAAAGCCCGAGTGAGACTCGGCAAAGAGCCAAATAAGAAAGGTCGGGGAATCGACTACCTACCTGACTAGGGAGGTTCGCTCGGCTGAAGGGCGGCGGCCGCCCAGAGAAGTCTGGACTCATCCCCTGAGCCAGGAGCTTCTCGAGTCGGCTCTGAACTTCCCCCTCCGTGAGCCCTTCAGCGGACTCCCGAGTCGCGTCGTCCTCGCCGGCGTACTCGAACATCGGGTGCGCCCGCAGCTTCGCAGACTGCACCCGCCACCGGACGAAGGTCGCCACGACGACTGCTCCGGTGACTCCGGACTGGATCGCCTCGGCAAGCTGTGCCATCAGGACCGCAATGCCGTCTTGCTCCCGGTCCAGTGGCGACTCGGACCAGCTCGGCTTGACCTCCGGAGGATGGCCCACGAATGCCGGGAGCGACGGCTCAGGATTGGCGCAGTAGAACCAGTTGGAGTGCCAACCCTTGTTTGAGGACTGCATCGGCGGGGCCGGGTAGCTCTTCGCTGCCCCGGACCTTAGCTGGAACCTGGCACCCCCCCACCACGGCCGGTTATCTCTGCTCGACTGCGGCTTCACCACGAACAGATGCTTCCGCAGGGCGAAGTGCGGCGGGTTACCGAGGTAGCACTCGCACAGCGTGATGAAGCACGAGACGTGGAGCATGCTGTTGGGGTTGAGGTTGTGGAGCTCCAGCCTGTAGAAGTAGAGCAGCCCCCACAGAAAGGGGTGAACCGGCACCGAGAACCCCCCGCTCGAAGAAGGAGCTGTGGATGACCAACTCGCCGGTGTTCGGAGTGGGAATGGTTTCCCCTGCGGCGGCGCACCACTCGACCAACTCTCTCGGTGGCAGCACCCTTAGCTGCACGAGAGTCTCTAGCCGCACTTCCGTCACCGTCGACTTCATCCACGGGGCCATCAGGTCGGCGGGGGAATCTTCTTCGCTCAACAGTTTCCACACCAAAGCGTCTTCCTCGGCTTCGGTCGGATCAGCTTCCTAATGCGGGGCTTGCATCCGAAGCGGTCAGAGCGGGGGTTAGGGTTTTGGGTGGAGCAACGCGCACGAAACGATTCGGGCGAAAGGGAGACGAAGAGTTCGGGCGCAAAGGAAGTGAGATTGCTTTGGAAGGCGTGGACCGATCCCGTGACTTCTTCGGAGTATAAAGGGGAAAGGACTGAGCTGTTTAACTTCTCCACTTCTGCACGCACGCGAACTTTCTGCGCCCACGATGTGCCCCTTCAGATTCCGATACGCGTTATGGGCGGGCCACGTCGCGATTCTTCCGCGCCCACGACATAACGGCTCCGCGATTCTGGCCGTTTAATTGAAAGGGGATCCGACGCTTGGCCTTCCAGGGTTAAATTAGCCGTTCGGAATATCCCCCCGCAAATAGCGACTGCAACGTATTTCCCGCAAACCACTAGCCAGTTACCGACAGATGCGGGACCGGACGTTACAGTTTTGAAGGGTTTCAATGATTGGCCTCAAGCAGGAATGCAATCACTTGAATACACCCGAGTGAAGGGCAGTAATGGCGTGCCTTCTGCAGGCCACAAGTTGGATGTCGAGCAACTCGGAGCTACTGGATTCTCCACCTGGACCTTCCGAGAACACTGTTCCGAAGGCTTCAGGATCCGGAATTTTCGGATTCAGTGGAATGACCCGGTGTAAGGCTTCGTCACTCGAGAACCTATGCACCATGGCTTGTCTCTCTGGTTCTGATGCGAATTTCAGAGGCATTCCTCCAGGGGACACTAGCTGGTCTCGAGCCACTCGGGAAACCAGGTGCTACTCGGAAATTCAGTCGGGATTTATGGTATGTCCCCCGCTGGGCTATCAGCTGGTCTTTGTCCATTAGGATGGACTGGATACCACCAGAATTTACCCACTACTCACTCACCCGCCATGATATCCCTGCCTTACAGGTGAATATTACCTGGCTCTTTATTGTCTTTTCCACAGGAGTTCAATCAGTCCTTCACAATCTCCCTGCAAGCAATCAGAGGGCATCCCCAAACGGAGGCCACTTGGGAAGCTTGTCTAGTCGGGGGCTACTGATGATGACATGGCACCCGGGTATTGTCAAGGAGGATGAATCCGGCCCTCTGGCCATAGGGTGGGCCGGGCCGACCACTCGGAGTCCGACTTCTACACGGGGGCGCCTCATCAACGTGGAGTACAAGACATGGACTAATACCTACCCGGCATACCCGGATTCTGTTGTAACTAATTAGGAAACCAATCTGTAAACCGATCCGGCCTCTTGTAACCCTACCCCGGTCGTCTATATAAGGCTGGGTAGGGACCTTCTGATCGGTATTCTCTCACGATCTTCCTTGATCATCTTTCATATTTTCCCGTACACATAGCCCTAGCAACCTCGAGATCTCTTCTCGAGGGCTTGCGGCACTCGGGATTCAAGCAATACTAGACACCAAACACAGGACGTAGGGTATTACCTCTCGGCGAGGGCCTGAACCTGTCTAAATCTTGTCTCCCGTGTGCACCCATCCGGATTCGCTGTGTTCACACCGGCCCATATTCAGTATTGCCGGAATAATACTCCGACACAACCAATATCATGTTTATTCCTTACCTAAAACCTTGGGTGGTTATAACATTTAGATCTTTAGCTCATGCTAATGCTATTGATGATCACATTAGTCATGTATATTCAACTTTAATTGTGGTTAAGTTTTTTGAGTATGATGCATTGAAGGGCTGATGATTGTTACTTGGTTTACCAACTATAATTTTGAGAGCATCGAAGGGATGATGACTCTTTTGGCCTAGTGTGTGATGCCTTCTATCATAATTTGGTTAGAAGTAGACTCGGGTGAGAACTTGTCAAGTTAATTAGCACTCAGCGATGAAGGGTTGTTCATGAATACTTTTACTTTTAGTCATCAACGAAGGGTTGTTTGTGATCATCTACCTTATTTTTCTTATTCTTTTTGGTTTGTGGAATATCTCACTCTATGTCGACATAAGGACTTAATATTGCAAACATGGTCTGAGCCTTAACATATAACCACATGCACTGTTATGAGATGGTCCTAGACCACTAATTATATGAGTATCGGGATTGCCAATCACGCATTGATGGAAACATTTTGCTGGGTTTGGTACCACGAGAAGTATTTGTAAAATCCATGTTGTGACTCCAAATTGGTACACCATAGTGAGTACCGATAAAAGGGATACATCACATCTTGTGAATAAAGTTGTACAACCTCTGCAGCGTGTTAAAACTCAACGATTAGCCATGTTCATGGTTATGAAGAAACACAATCTAAAAAGCTTTGGCTAATAGCCTCCTATGTTGTTAACTTGTGTTGTGGTGATACTTTGTGGTATTTTTACTAATTATTTTGGTAATCTGTGCTATAGTTTATTTTCACTAATTACTTTAGGTTGTTCGGGATAAGTACATGCTAGTGAATGACCATTATCTGACCAAATGTTGCTTTATGAACTTATTTACATTATCCGGTATATTTCATGAATCTGATGAACAAGGTAAGTCATTTTAATTGATCATATCTTGATCTATTCGAAGAGCCACACTACAAAAGCTCAATGGACATCAGTTTATGCCAGGTTTAGCAAGTGTGAGTTTTGGCTTAAGGAAGTGTCATTTTTGGGACATGCATCACGGGTTGCTGTTGATCAGAGTAGGGTCCGAGAAATGCTAAATTGGTTGAGACCAAAGTCTGTTACTCAAGTACGTAGTTTTCTGGGAATGGCCGGTTATTATCGACGATTTATAGATGGGTTCTCTAAACTGGCAAAACTTTGACACAATTGTTGAAAAAGGACCAAAAGTTCAAATGGACTCCAGAATGTGATAAGACTTTCCAAGTATTGAAGAAGAGACTTAGGACCTGTTTGGTTGGGCTGTGGCTATTGACAAAGCTGCTGTTTGCTGGCTGTCTGGAAAAGCTGTTATAGCTGTGGGAAAGTGAACATATGGCTTTTGATTTATCCAAACCATCTATAGAATTTTGAAAAATGAGCATAGAAGTTTCAACACATTGCAAAAAGGTGGCAGAAGGCAGCTTTTCAAACAGCTGAATTTGTACTGCAAAGCCCACAGCTACCGTTGGCAAAAGCTGCTAAAAAGCTGGCCGTTTGGTTGGGCTGCAGCTTTTTCCAGTGAAAAGCTGCTGAAAAGCCCAACCAAACACCACGTTACTTCAGCACCAGTCTTATTATTGCGAGATACCAGTAGTGTAACATCCACAATTTTGTAAAATTTTATAAACTTTTTAAAAATAATTTCTTGTAAGAGATGTCGCTCATAATATTAATAAAGTGTGTATTTTCAATTTGGGTTTTGTCTGAATTAATTCAAATGCGTTTGAATGAATTTAGGGCCCAAAAGAGAGAGAGATTTAATTACTAGAAAATAATCATTTGGATTCTACTCTTGAAACTATTTTTTTGGATTCGTCACATGCCATTTTATCTACGAGATTTTTCTCATAATTTTTAGATGTGTTTTGGTATTTTCTTTCGCATTTATTCTCTTCTCTGTCCTTTTCTGAAAATCCAGCAAAAAAATATCTTTTAAAAACAGAAAAATCCCCTCTTCTCTTGGGCTGCGCATGGACGGCCCGTCTCCCTTTCCTGCCGGCCCGCTCCCCCGCCTCTCATCTCTTGGGCCGCTCGCCCCAATCCCCGCTTGGGCCGGCCCAACTGGGCAGCCAGGCCAGGCCAGGGTGAGCCGTGACATGCTGTGGCCAAGTCGGCCGGTTGCTGCTGTGCTGCATAGCCTGGCCGGTGGGGCAGTGCATGCATGCACGCACGCGCGCAGCGCACAACGTGTATCACGCCCGCGGCTGTAATGCACACAGCCACGCGCATGTCGTGCGACGCCGCCGGCTGTGCAACGACTGCCGCCATTTTCTTTGTCCATAGTCCGCACGACACTGCAGCCAAATCCTAATCCACCTCTTCTCTCCTCCCTTCTATAAATAAACCTCGCCTCTCCCACCTGTTTTATAAGATTTTTGAAACAAATAATTAGGGTGAGTAGGGTTTGCTTAGAGATTCGGAAGGTCTGAGGAGGTAAGGGGAAGACTAGAGGGGATGAGAATACCAGAATTTTACCTAAAAGGTTTTTACTTTTAGATTTTGGAAAATAGCTTAGACTCTGGCTAACGGCCATGCTATCTAGGGTTTTCCTACAGTCAGCAGGCTTTGATACCAAGCTTGTGGTGTACCCGGTTTTCAGGCCGGATAAATCCAGGTGTTTACCGTGCTAGTCCCATGATCAGTGGCTAGCACACACAAGCACTTGATAACATAGTCACTCGATACATTGTTCATTACACAAATAGCTGTAGATGGTCTTTTATTGATACAAACCAGACCTATTGGCCGAATTTAAACTGCAGCGGAAGTAAACACGCGGTAGATAACCCATCGGTATGCCAAACCACAGGCAACTGATTAGGGGTTGAAACCCTACGCTTCGAAATCACTGTCGCTATCTCTAGACTGGTACTCCTCCTCCTCATCTGGCCACATAACAAGCCAGGTGAGTACATTGAATGCACTCGCAAACCTTCCACCGGGGAGTTTGGTACGGATACAAATGCATGCAGGGGTATTTCAAGAAAATGGCTCTATCATATGTCTCGTATTGTGCGAGAAAGTAAGTTTGCATGAAATACGTAAATAGATATTAAGAGCAGTTTTCGTAAATTGACTCGGTATTACGAGACGAACATCTGTTCATCTTTTCCTTCCTGCTACCACGGGATTCATTTCTGTGCTTTCCGCTACAACGGAAAGTCTGGTAATCACCCACTTTAACGGGGAGTCTTATGCTCACCCGCTACGATGGGGATACTAGGGTTTTGCCCGCTTCAACAGGGAATTCCCTTCTTCACTCCTCCCGCCGTGACAGGGAAACTCTCATGCCATTCTGCGAACACGGCAGATCGCATCCTTAGGCCCTTAACCACATTTTAGGTTTTGAAACCCAATCTACTTTAGTGTGGCCCAACCAAGTTTGTCCATGATCGTGGACACGGCTATTCAAATATTTTTGACCCTCTGCAGAGGTGGTACGGCTTTACCCACACGATGTAGGTCACCCTGGGCATACTGTGCACTGCATACTTCCAGAGCTCGTACAACGAGACTCTTCACTGGAGTAAACCTAACCATGAACCTGCCAGAAGGACATGTCTCAAACCTAGCTTGAGTCAGTATCATCGCTGCAAGGAGGTTGGTGTTCCAACTTTGTGGTGAACAAGACATCACTCCAACGGAAACTGTTCTCTACAGAGGCTACAACCTCATCTGCACACTTCGCCCTGCCTACGGGTTCATGCTAGTCTCAGATCGGGTACTAGGTCAAGTCCTTCCCATAAAGGACATGTGGACGTACGGTAAGACTTGGCCAAACGACACCTATGCTCGGTCCTTATGTGATCCGAGAGGGACTTCACACCACACCCGTAAACAGGCAATGAGAACCACGTCGGGCATTACCTCACTTTTAACAAGCTTCCTGCTTTCCCCCTTCATTTCTGACCCGGATCAAAATCTTCTCCATTTAGTTTTAGTTTTAACAAAACCTCTTTTCGGTAAAATATCCCATCCCATGGATATACTACCTTCATACACCTTCGGACACGACGATCCATTTTCAAATTTTCACCACATGAAATATGGGAGTATTCCTTTCTTTTTGAAAGCCTAGTTTAGCTACTATAGGGCTAAGCATACATATATACTCTACCCTAGGTTTCTGATAACTCTTCCAGAATAGGTAGTCCTTAGGGTGACAAGGAGTAAAGTGTCGAACTAGGGTTTGCTAATCATCAGTCATAACTTTTCTACATAAAATAACAAGTCATAGAACATAGCATGCATGTTTCGTAAATGAAATATCCTTTCGCAAACCTGGGATTCAACATGATCAAGGGTGAAAAGCTTGCCTGGTAGTTCCTGGTCTTGTTCCGGACGCGGGGATGCTTCGGGTTCCTCCTGACGAATGTACCTCACCGTCAACTACACGTTTCAAAGAACACCGATAAGAGCCAAACGAACCGAAGTGTCAGAAAGAAAAATCAATGTGGAACACATGCCATGCTTGCAAGATTATGCCAAGGAGAGGGAAAGTTGTTGCTTTATATTTCATGCGGGGACTAATTAGATTAGGGTTTCATGCTTAGAACTTCTTTTGCTCGGAAACCCTAGTTTTAACATGGTGGAGGAGGTGTCCAAGGACTTAGTGGTTTAAAAGGTGCTTGAGAAATATTTTTGATAAGGTTCAACATGTTTGGGTGCTATAAAGAAAACATATATATGCATGAAATTTGAGATTAAGGTTTTTAGGGTTTACCTTCACCTTCGTCATCTTTGGAATTATGCAACATATGCATATATATGTGTTTTTATGCTAAGTTCAGAAGATTAAAGCTTTAACATGTTAGAAACTTTGGAATGGATCAAAGTTCAAAAGGAATTTCAAAAGTGTTTGAATTTAAAAAGGATATTTGAATTACTCTCTGTACAGCAAGAAAAGTTTGAATTTTTGAAAATCTGCTTGAACCAAAAGTTTCTATATATTTTTAGGATCACTTTTTATTTGGAAGTTTTTCAAGAACCGGAGGATTTCTATGTGAACCGGTCGAACCAACATTGGTAGGTTTTCTGAAAAAGATAAAACTGGGCGGGTTCACTGGCTTTGCGCTTTCTTCAGGATTGAAATGCGCCTTCTAACCCAGCAGGCGGAAAAGAGGAACAAGGCACCACCCTTTAATTGACGTGGACTCGGCCGGGCCCGAGGCCCACCGGTCGGTACCTCGGTTGGGGTTTGCGGGCGTGGGACCGAGATTGGGAAGGGGCCCAGCAGTCGGCGCCCGATGCTTACTCTCTTTGGGTAAGTGTCCCAACTGCCGGCCGGGGTGGGTGAGTAGGCGTTGGGTGAGCTCCCGCTGGCAAGGAGAAGAGGGAGAAGCGGCGCGGCGGCTTGGCTTGGGAAGTCGGAGGCGAAGAATCAACTCTATAGGCCTAGGGGGATGGCATGGTGGCGATGATTGGGCAGAGGTGGCTTGGTGGCGGGAAATTTTGGAGAGAGCCGAGGCGAGGTGAGCTCGGTGGTCCGGCAAAAATGGTGAATGGGGAAGCTGGGGATTGGCGCTGCTGGTTGCCTCAAGGGGAGGAGAGGAGGTTGGGGGAAGGGAATGGTTCGGGCATGGCCCCTTTTTATAGGCGCGGGTGCTAGCTCATGAGGTGGCGGGGCGGAGGCCGCTGTTTGCCGCCGTGCATGGCAATGGGGCAAGGCGGCGCAGCAATTGCAGTGGAGGGCAGTTGGTGCGGAGTTGCACCATCTGATGGAGTGCCGTCTGGAGCAGGGGTAGGCGACGGAAGAGGAGGTGGCGTGCTGGGCTTGGTCATGCCACGGATGTGCGCTCAGCGTGTGTCCAGAGCGCGGCCGGCACGTGACCTGAGCGGCATGGGCACGCCAGGGAGTCCTTAGGTGCATCTAGTGGCGTCCAATCGTGCCACTGGCATTGAGAGGGAGTGGGTTGCTTACCTAGTGCAAGAGAATAGGACCAATCGTGCAGAGTAAGGCTGTCCAAAGCTTGCCATTGCCGGTTTGACAAGACCTTAGAGTTGAAGACTGTGGATTGTGATCTTTCACTGAAGGAAGAGGGGGTGGGGGAGGGTTCTTGTTTGATGTAGAGACCCTGGTAAGAATTTGGGGTAAAATGGATGTGGCTTGCATCTTGATTTTATGGGAAAGAGAAGATTGAAGCAAGGTGTTTGACAGGGTTTCTAGCAAAAACTTGAACTGGACATATTCATGTTTTTACACATTTGAGTTATTGGTACTTAGATGAGTATTGTGGAATTTTTTGGAATTTTTCTGAGCTCTATTTATATGAGTTGCAGTTCAAAACTAGGTTTTGCTCAAAATTTAAATTTGGATGTAATCAAAAATATTTGCACTAGACCCTCAAATGTTTTCTTATAATTGGGTGACAAATAGTTTCAAGAAGTTACTGGAATTTTTCTAGAATTTTTGGGTGGATTTTTGGGTTTCTGCCTGATAGAAAATTTTATTAAGAAATAGGGCGACAGGTTAGGTTTTAGGGTTTCGGGCTACGGCACGATAGATGTAGGGTATGGGGGAGAATAGGAGCCATCTTTGGAGAGTTGGGAGCAAAGATGGGTGGGTTGCTGCTAGGGTTTGGGTCCGAAAAGTGCTCATGCGTATACCGTGCGTGTGTTCGATTTAGGTTTTGTATGCGCATGCGATAAAGGGGTTACGACTTGGGGTCGTTGCACGACGGTGCAACCTAACTCAAGTGTGCCCATGAAATGACATGCTTCGAGAAGAATTGAAATCCCAAATGCGCGACAGCTTGATCGAAGAACATATACGCATATACACGTATTAGGGTTTTGGTTTTCGGAAAATTAGAGATGCTAGAAATTAGGGTGTGACACTGGCTGCTGGTGGCGTTGCGACAAAAAAGTATTATTTATGTACACAACATTACATGATGTTTGATGAGATAAGCGCTTATTTTAAGTTAGGCAATACCCTGTAAGCAAAACACTGTTCGAGAGTGTCCGGGCCACCTTGATTTTTGGATGCCGCCCATGCTTTACATGGTAGGAGCAAATTATGCTCAGCATGGATTTGCAAAATAAAGAAAAAATAAAGAATATACGGATGATTGTTTACTAACTTGTCGAGTAAATAATTGATTATGGACCAGTCCTTCTTTTTATACCTTAAGGAATCAAGGTAATAGACATTCTTCCAAACCTTTTCGATCACGATCAAGATAGAGTGTCGTCTACATAATATGATCTTTCTTTTAATTACTTACCCCTACTTGAAAGCCAAAATGAGTTGGAGTGCGTCACTTACTCCTGGTTCCAGGAAAGACATATTACTTCTTTCTCCTATAGCTGGCGCAATGCGTTCGTGAAGTATCTCTCGACGATATCTCCATCTTGCGCTATGCTTTGCACGGAGACCACGTCTGGGTCTAGGTAACCTACCAGGAGGTTCTTTTGTCTTGATAATTGTATCATGTATCTATGTAGACATATGTATATGAAAACAAGCAGTGATAATGTGAGGGAGGGGGTATTATGGGAACATAAACAAATATTCTAAACACGAATGTGGGGGAGGGGGTATTATGGGAACATAGACAAATATTGTAAACACTTACAATGTCCAGCATCTCATCAGGGAGGCATCCAATTCCCAGAGGTTGAAGAGATTCAATAAGTCATCGTAGTCTATTGTGAAGAATGAGAGGTTATGCTTGAAATGATTAGCTTGGAATTGCACCACTATACCATTTTCCCTTTGGATGCCAAGCACATTAGATCTTTGAGCATGACACCTCTCACAAATAACCCCAACCGAACTAAGATCTTCATCGGACAACATTGGTTCTCCAAGCGTGAACCTGTGAGCAAGCTCCATGAAAGGGATATCCTCATCTGTCTGCTTTGCTTTCCCCTTAGCCCCCCTTTTTTGTAGTCCGCACTGGTACCATAGCATGGTTTCCTTGGTGGGGCTCAATAGCCAGTTGCTCTGGCGCCGAAGGAGCTCAAACCAGAAGAGGTACCATAGCATGGCTTTCTTGTTGGGGCTCACTAATTGGATGGTCTGGCACCGATTGGGTAGCTATCTTTGGCGGTGAAGAAAACACGGCCACGATCCCAGCTGGACATGATGACTCAGATCATCATTGCCCAATCACAATGTCTATCTTAAGCCACTGGATGAATTTCCCAACGGCTTGTCCAAGATGTTTTATCTCGGCATCAGGATCAGTATAGGAAAGCGGGATGTTGTTGTACTGGTTGTAGGAGACCATGTCCACGCTGACTTTTGCATATCCTAGTGTTAAGGGAACATTGTTGACCACATCTCCTTCGACTGGCAGATACGCCATCCCATAAGCTACCTCCAGTGCGAAATCCATGTTCTTTAGCTTCACATACAGCCTGTAGGACGTGGGATGCTGGATCTCGTTGACAGTTTTTGTGGTGTTGCTATCGTCAACAACATCAACGGATGCGCAGCTACTCCAACAACCACTGGGGCTACCTAGGGTTCCTTCATCCATTTGCTGCACTCTGAGCTGTTCAAACATTCGTGACATCTCCACTTTGAATGAGTTCATTATAGCTTCCTTCAGTTGCTCAGCATCACGTTCAGCTTTCGCGCGTTTTATCTCCTTTCGAGGCTTTAGGTTGCTCAGGAAAGCTTTCTGCCAAGGGACGTAAAACCCATAGCCCCGCGTATGACCTGGATGCTCAGCATTGCTCAAAGCCTAGGAGAGTATATCTTTCTCCCTATCACTCACGAAGGAGCTTTGGGAAGATTCTGAACTCAACAACTCCTGCAAGAGACTTACATGTTAGATATCTTACTATCATGTTGTGTAATAATCATAAAATTTGTGGGAGGTAGTTATCTTACCATTATTTGGTCTACCTCTTGGTCAGCCAGATTAGGGAAGGAGAACACGCCCTTACAATCAAGCTTTGCCCTAGCCCGAAGCCAGTCTCGGCCCTTGGGGTTGTCGACACTGGAGAAAGGAGGTTCAGAACCCGCCAGTCGTCCCTCCTCGTTCTCTCTTTCCCATTGTTCCTTTTGGCTGCGTACCCCGACATGCCAAGTCGATGGTGGTGCGTGTTTTTTTGCAGTAATGGCCTTGTTTGCTTCACTCTTACGGCAAAAGTCGTCTACGGTCTTCATCTCCACAAAGGTTTCCTAGTTTGCGGGATTAATGAACCCATACTTCTCAAAGGGCTCTCTATTCTTTTCAACATACTCTTTGACTAAGAAGCTCTTGAAATTCTTCCACGACTTATCTGCCGCTAGAACTGCAGCTCTGCGAATGTCAGCTAGAAGATGGTCGGGGACTTCAAATGACATCAACATTTCATCCACCAATCCCTGGCGCATCTCCTTAGTGAGATGCTACCATGAGGTTAATGTGATGTTAACTTACTCCCGCGCTACTATGACACAAATTTTTCTAAACTTCTTCATCGTTTGTTTGGGTTGAATAGGGGCTCCAGAGTACACATCAACTGCAGTGACAACAAATCTGCGGTCCGGCTTCTGCGATTGCTTTCGACCCTTGCATTTTGTTGTTGCGAAAGACTTTGGCATGTCAGGTGGCGGCGATCCATGCGGTGGGGATGAATTCTCGCCAGACATATCTACCAAATTCTCCACATTGTCAAGTTTTCATGCTTTAGAAAAGAAGAAGTGAGAGACAATAAAACAATTTATAAATAACTTCATCCATTTCTTCTAAAAGTTTTAAGATGCTCAAAAACTACGGAGTCTAATAAACCCGTGTTATATGAAAGATTAACAAAAACCCATTAGCAAAACTATCATATGTCCGATGTAGGTTTCAAGGAACATGAGCTAAATAATATGTAGGGGATAACTTCTGCTGGAATTTTTTGTTGAATACTTCTGCAAGCCTTGTATCTACATTATATGTTGTCTGATAACAATACCCTATGAAGCATGATTGCCACAAAATAGTTCCTAGTTGTTCTTCTTTGTGCAGGTACTTACAGTTCCTTATCATTTACCTCATTTATCTTAATCGAGCATGTTAGTGCCTTCCAGTTACTTATGAGAGAGCAATAAAAACAATCAATATTGCATATGTTCTTTGATTTTTCATAACACAATTTTATCATCCTCATGTCATTACTCTCCAACCAAGTATTCCTCTTTGATCTTAACCAATTAGATAAGACTTTCTGATTTACTTCAAAGAAGTAAACAACATGATAGAACCATAAACTTCTTTGTTATACTTTTCGGGTGTGCCTATATATCTTCGATATGGCATTAATGTGTTGCAAAACTGTTCTCTAGAATGACAAGGCCTCAATAGGAGGGGATGCTATTGAATACACAGATGAGCTAAATCAGACAGTGAAGGAACTAAAGACCCTAGTGGAATAGAAGTGGCATGGAAATAATAGGAGAAAGATAATAACTGCGGTGGCGGTGGAGTCGAGCTCGGTAGCGGCGGTGGTAGCGGCATCGAGCTTGCTGGTAGCGGCGTCGAGCACCAGTCCTCCTTCTCGTCGGTAGGGCTCGGGGGCAGTCTCTGGATGGGAACACCAATCCGGTGGAGCAGCTGAGGAGGACGCCTATGAGGTGGCAGCTGTGCTATGGTGGAGTGGGGAAGGGCGCAGGGGTTTCTGAGGCACCGACACAGGATGTTGGGTAACCGAAGAGAATCTTCTCAAGACTTTTGGTGGAGCACATCAATGGGGTGCGTGGTGGGATGAGCGTTTGGGGAAATATCAACCGCTAGGAGATGAATGGTAGGGAACATCACATGCTCTTTTTCTTTCTTTTAGTATTCTTTTTTTTTGAAATGTTTTTCTTCCTTCTTTTTGGATTGTGCTGAGATGGTGCTTGCATGTGGCACAAAACCTCAAGTTCTTTTGTTCTTTAGATTGTCAGAGCTAAGATTTCCTTTACATAGTTTCCATATTAAAGAAAAAGCTTCTCTTTTTCATCAAACAAATTCTTTTTTCCAAAATTCTATTTTTTTACTCGTCTTTTCTCATCGAAATATTCTCTCCCTTCGTTTGGAATATTTGTCTTACCACAGACGGTTCATAGGAGAAACCGTCTAGTATATTTATATTATCACAGATGGTTGTCTTATCGCAGACGGATCACAAGAGAAACCGTCTGGGATATTTATATTATCGCAGATGGTTATAGGTGTAAACGGTCTGGGACACACCTTATAATAGATGGTTAGTCAAGGGAATCATCTGATATATTTATCACAAAAGAACTCGATCATGTGCACAGAACATATCACAGATTTTCACAGTTTTCACAACAATAGCATATGAATAAGAGGCATAAGTCAAAACATATATACATCAACTTCATGTGCACATAATTACATCACAGAATTCACAGTTTTCACAATCTATTCATCAGTCACAAGTGCATGTACTCAATTGTAAGGATTAGTTATCATAGATTTAACACAATTATCATGACATATTTTATCAAATTTATGATATAACTGGCATAAGTCATCACCAATATCAAAAAATAGCTCAGTTCAGCACTAATATATAACATACACATCTCATTCCTCTTTTAATTGTATATATATTTCCTTTAAATAGTAGCCCTTCATGATGATCGTCGCATGCATAGGCAGCCTCATCGGTAGTTCTTCCTTGACCCTTATGCGGTCTCCTATTTGACGCAAATCATCAAATTGATTATACTCTTCCTCGTCCACTACATTCTCAACTCTGACTATTTTTATTTTTCCTTGCAACACCACATGACGTCTTTTAATTGATGGGTCGGTAACATAGAAGATTTGGACAACCTGCTTGGCCAGCAAGAACGGTTCCTCTTTGTATGCAAGGCGGTCGAGGTCAACAATGGTGACACCGTACTTGTGTACTTAAACATGTTGAAGATTGACCCAACGACATCGAAACAATATAATCTTGAAATGACCATAATCGAGCTCCTAGATATCTTCTATGGACCCTAGTACGAGCTTCTCTTCCTAGCAGCATCGAATGCATCTATACGAATGACGTTGTTCTGGTTTGTGCTCTTCGTGTCCTACTTTCTTGTGTAAAATGTATATCCATTTATATCGTATCCTTGCCAAGTAGCAACTGTGAATATTGGTCCCTTTGCTAACTAGGTAAGCATATCAGTTGACGATCCTTGACGTAGTCGATGCTTGAACCACATGTTGAATGTTTTGTTGTGCTCTTTCATCCTCCAAGCATTCGTCGCCTTTGGATAGTCTTGTCTTAGCTTGGCCTTGTTCTCCTTGATATATGGGGACATCAAAGTCATGTGCTGCAATACAGCGAAATAGGCTTGCGTATGGCCAACCCAATCGGCACCGATAGCTTTCCTTTCGATGGTCCCGATGCCTTGAAGCTTTCACTCATGGCGAGATCTATGAACACTCATTGGCTCGGCTTTAGCCATGTAATCCACGCAAAACTCAACAACTTCTTTGGCCGCGTAACCTTCTATGATGTTGCCCTCTAGTGGATATCAATTCCTCACATAAGCCTTGAGAATTCTCATATACCGCTTGAATGGATACATGTTACGAACGAAAACGGGGCCACACATCTTTATCTCATGCATAATGTGAAAAATAAGATGGACCATGACATCAAAGAACGACGACAGAAAATACATCTCAAGCTGACAAAGAGTGATCAGCACCTCCTCTTGCAGTTGAACAAGTTCTGAGGGATCTAGGACCTTCTGTGAAATCTTGTTACAGAATGAAAATTCCTCATAATTGTTTCTCGGATCTCGATTGGCAGAATATTTTGGATCGCAACTGGCAGCATCTGTGTCATCAGAATATGGCAATCATGAGACTTCATGCCAATTAATGGTAAATCCTCCATCGAAACAAGCTTTTTTATGTTCGCAGAGTAGCTAGATGAAACTTTGACACCACGCAAAAATTTACACAGTTCGGTTCTCTCAGCTTTTGATAGAGTGTAGCAAGTTGGGGGAGGCAAGTTCGCCCTTTGTCGGTTACTACTGGTGCTAACTCAGGTCTAATGCCCATATCGACCAAGTCCAGTCGTGCCTTGACTCCATTCTTTCTTTTCTCCTTAATGTTAAGTAATAGACCGATCACACTGTTACACACATTTTCTCAACATGCATGACATTGATGCAGTGAAGAACTTCTAGATCCTTCCAATAAGGTAAGTTCCAGAATATGGATCTCTTCTTCCAGGTGGGCGCCTTCTCACAGGTCATCAATTTACGTCCCTTTCTAAGCATACCATTGATGTCCTTAACCATCTCATACACCTCTGTCCCCCGGGAAGGCCTTGGTGTTGGACCGCGCTCTGTATTTCTGTCAAATTGTTTCTTCAATTTTCGGTATGGGTAATCTCTTCGCAGGAACCTACGGTGCCACATGTACACTGTCTTGTGTGAGTTCTTCAGGTACACGCTCGCAGTATCGGCAAACCTAAAGGACAAAGAACCTGCTTGTCTTTGTAGGTGGTTATCGGCAATTGATTTTCATCTAGGAGCATGTCTGCTAACAGACCTAATAATACAGTGAAGCTCTTATCGAACCATCTATTGCTTGCTTTCAATTTGAATAGTTTAAGCACGGTCAACATCCTTGTGAATTTTGGCTTGCATCCCGGGAAAAATGGTTTCTCCGAGTCCACCGTCAATCTACGGAATTTATTTTGACCAGCATCGTCAAGGTCATTTCCCTCAACATCCCGAAGCATCTGATTCAAATTGTGCATTACATCTTCTGATAACTCATCATCATCGTCCGTAGTATAATTGACGACATCTGGAATATCACTGACTTCATCGTCGGCTTTGTTACTATCTTCATATATGATGACCTCCTTTTCACTGTGCTTGGTCCAACATATATACCCGTCTTTGAAACCCCTTTGGATCAAGTGTGCTTCGATCTACCTTGTGTTGTCGAACATCTTCATATTATCACAGTCAATGCATGGATAGTATATGTATTCCTTCCCCTTATTGAGCATATCCTCTTCGGCGGATCTTCTAAAATCAATCAAGCCCTTAATGTACTCATCACTCACACAATTGCAATTGTACATCCATCTTCAATTCATCTACACTATGCATTAAATTCATTAACGTAAATTACTATTAATACTTCTAATTAACAAGAATAATTTATAGTATTTCATCACAAATTATATCATTCATTAATTAATTATCAAAATGCTAAATCATCGATCATCTCTATCTCTTTTTTCTATGCCAACACTAAGGGAATCTATTTGATCCATTCCTCTCTCAATTCTCTCTATTGTCTCCATACCAAACAACCTTCATCTAATTTAATTAAACCCCCAAGTTAAATAATTCACCACTAAGGAAATCATCACTATTTGATCTATTTCTCTCTCAATTCTCTCTCTTGTCTCTATGCCTAGCTAGCAATCTTCGTCTAATTTAAACCCCAAATCAAATAATTTAATGCATTCCCTCTAATTCAACACATTCCCTTTGAAATAAAAAATGCATGCAATTAATGGAGTAAACTACTCTAATGTGATTAGAAAACATTACTAACCTTTCAAAATCAATAGCCAAGAGATCTTCAATATCTCTTGCAAATCTTGCCTCTCCACTCCAAAAATCACCCCTAAATCGCCTTTATTGCACCCACCGACAAAATCTAGATCCAGATCTGTCTGGTGGGTAATCGGGTGCAGACAATAAAGGCATGATATATCCTAGCCTACTAAAGTAGAAACAGTCTGGGATACTAAGATTATTCTAGGCCATTTTTCACAAAAATCGCCTAGGGTATATCCCGGAAGGTTATTTTGTACAGAATCATCTTGGATATTGTAACACATCCTAGCTAGTTTTCTAGAAAAAATATCTAGGATATTATCCAAGAGGTTTTTTGTTAGAAACTATCTAAGATTGTAATCCCCTGGAATCAACAATTTTGCCCAAAATTATTCCCAAATTGTTTGCTAGTTGGAACCGTCTGGGATTAGTCGTCAGATATGCTTGTTTCTGTACTAGTGACACTCAGCACCACGATCGAGTTTGGACAGAGATGAACGAGTTCGATCTTGTAGAACTGGAGTACGGCGAGGAAAAAGCTCGAAGGAGGGAATGGAATCCACAATAAAAGAAATCTGCAAAGACGATCAACCAATTGGTGTCCGGGCTGGGAAAATCCTGACCTTCTGCCGCCATGTAGGGGATCATAGAGCGCGGATCGATCACTTTGAGTTTTTCCAGTTTGTTCAGATAGACAGATCTAACATTGCCCACTTTGGCATAACCTACCGAAAGCCACCCTCGGAATTGGGTTTGCTCTTCCTAGTAGCTTCCTTCTTGCCCATGGTGGAACCTGTCTCTGAATTAGCGAATGCGGGCGAGAGGAAGAAGACGATGGTGACAAAGGCTTATAGAAGGCAGAGCACTCAAGAGTTTGGGACATACGGCAAGGGTGAAGAACCGTGAAGTGCCCAAAATCTCTTATACAGCAAATTCTGCGGTTCTCCGACTGGCCCCTTGGCGGTTCCGACTCTTTCTCAGGCCACGATCTCTGCAGTTACATCCTGTCATGTTTAATGCACGCAATAAATTTCCGCGCATGCGAGGCGATAAGTGAGGGAAACCAGGACCTAACAACGGGTGAACCCGACATACGCGCCGTGGTTTTCCTATGTTGGTAGGGACAGTTGCAAAAAAAGAGACAAAGATTCCTTCACCACCAGGCAAAATTTCCGCCGCGACGGTTCAAATTTCAGAAAACCCGCCAGAAGGATGTGTGTCCCCGATCTACAGATCAGGATGCTATCAGAAAAACCTACCCAAACTTCCACTTGGATGCAGAAACGACTCAGGGGCTCCCATAGCCACTTGGGCATATTCGACACCCCGAGTAGAGGACTCGGAGAATATCAGGATCCCGAGTAGATGCTTATCCTACTCGGAAACCCAGGATGATTACCCGGAATATGCCTACTCGGGATGCATTCCCCGATTAAGTAGATTTTTCTTAGAATCTGTTGGGACCCAAAATCCATAACAGAGAATCTTAAGTGAAATCACCCGCTAAGTCGAAATGTCAACCCTGATCTCAACCCTTGGGTATCAATTCCAAGAGGAGTGGAGTGATATGGCTTCGAATAGCCCGAGACGTCAACCCCGAACTTGCTCCGGCAAACTAATGCACAAATTAAGTAGGGTGATATGGTCTCCTTACTCTTTTCTCACTGAGCTGGAACATCAATCCCAAACTCGTCCCAGCCAATTAATGCTCGGCTGGAGTAGGATGATATAGTTCCCAAACTCCCAATGGAAGAGTCACTTCACAGGGGTGATTAAACCTAACAATTCTATGATATAGACTCTAAAACCCTACCCGCACCATGTGCTTCAATAACATACACGCAAGGCACATGAGGCAGGTGAGAACAAACAAGTATCACAACAGCAACTCTACGACTGAAACTGCAATAAAACTAGTTGTTCTTTAAAACTTAACAACATAATTCACACAAAGAGTTGATTACACAGCGGAAGATTAAACATGGCTAAGAAGCCAAAAAGTAGGGCCAAAAGATGGCAGCAAAACAAACCAAGCTGCCGAACCCTGGGCAGCACCACTGCCTGGGATTCCCAGCGACTAGTCGTCATGGGCGTCGATCTCTACAAAGAAACCATCCGTTGAGGGGATGATTTTCTTTGCACAAAATTATCAATAACTGCAAGGTGAGTACAAAAATTATACTCCGCAAGACTTACAAGAGAACTTAGTAATAGATGCAACATGTTTCAATAAGGGGGTAATTGTGGACTATTTTGCGGAAAGCTGATTATTCTTTTGACAATACTTTTTAAGTAGAACGAAATCAACTACTGGATTGCTTTTAATGGAGATGAGTCGAATCTTCACGATGAAATCTATTGCAGACCACCATACACTTAACCCTCGATTCTTCCTCAACTACCAGGGAGGAAACAATCGCTAACTCCTCAACCTTAGAGTTGGCATGTTTTAAAGTAATGTTGTAGTTGTCTAATTTGATGCGGATTCTTACCGAGCTGTTCATAACCGCGAACACGGCTATTTGAATAGTTCAGACCCTGCAAGGGTGTACATCTTTACCTACACGTATCAATCGACTCTTAATGCTTGGCCAAAGACACACTTCACAATGTTTTTGACACGACCTTTACAATGTTTTTGACTTAAGTATGAGCCACCCTAATGGGCTAATCCATGTACACCAGTCCGGCCGGTACCCCGACATGGTCCCAAAAGTTGTAGCAGGTGATACATCCCCCGGGACAGTTGTAGCAGGTGATACATCCCCGGTCCCGGACTGTGTGTAACCCTTACACCTATATTGAGGCACCACATCACATCATTTTTCACTCACCCAGCAAATGGAAACGGCAAGCTATGCAGCTCATAACTCAAATCTAGACAAATTATTCAGTCGTGGGTGGCCCATTATACCACCCGTGTAGAAGTACGCAAATCTTGGTTTAAAAGGACACCGGGAACCGGTCCTTGTAGGAAAAATGAGACAACCCACAATGCTCTCAGCCATGGCCTCTTGTCTAAGCCCAATCATTATTAATCAAATTCATTAATTACTTCCCGGTGAACACCCACCTACCACTTAACCCACCCAGAGTGTTGTGTTTTGTCTGCCATCCAAGGAATTACGACTTCTACATGTCTAAGCATGTCTAAGCATCATTACTTATATAAGTAATTTAGAAGCAACAACTATACTACTCTAAATAGGTTGGGGTATGGTGGGGTTGATTAAGCGACAAAGTAAGTTATGCAAAAAATAAAGCTAGCACTTAACATAAAGTATAAGTTGAACGTATGCGATAGGGTTTTGGAAACAATTAATAATTTGCAAATAGTAGGATGATCACAAAATGTTCAAAAGGTTGCTTGCCTTGCGGTTCGGCTATTAAATCTTGTTCTTGCTCGGGATTATACGCTTCGGGATCTTCCGGCTCTATCGGGAAGAATGAAAACATCGAAAAAAGGAGGCATAATATTAAATATCACAATGATGAACATCAGCATGATACGAAATGCATGTCATGTCATAGAAGACTCAAAATAAAGGCTAATGCAAGTGGAATCAATTTAATCGGAGTTCGGACGCTCGACGACCTCCGGCTAACCGAGAAAACCATAATTTGAGTTTTTAGCCATTTATATTTTTCCTAGCACGCAAACATGTATGAAAATGACATATTTAGATAGATCTCATTTTTCTGAACATTTTGATATATTATATTTTTTTGATTAAAAATAGATTTTCTATGAATTTTCTAAGATTTAATCAATTTAAATACCCTTTTTGTATTTTTCTCAGTAAATAAAAATAATAATAAATAATAAATATTTTTATTACTTACCTCAATTTTAGCCTCAGAGAATGGCATGTGGGCCCTCTGGTCAACTTTGGTCAAAGTTGACCGAGTCTATGACAAGTAGGGCCTACTTGTCATATATTTCTATTTTCTTATTGTTTTAATTTGACTCTTACATGTGGGGTCCAGATGTCATAGAGATAGGTTTAAATTGAGTTAAACAATACATTAATTACAGTTATTTAGTGTGTCAGATTAGTATTAATTACCAATCATTAGCATTAAGGATGTCAGAACAGTAATTAGGCTCATTGATTATGTCCTAACGACACAATTAGGGAGATCGGGTGGCTCGGTCGGCTCTATCCGACCCAGTGCCATGCCAGACCGACCGGTGCAGTGCCGCCGGTGGCAGGAAGCATGGCAGCGACGCAGGGCGGCTTACTGGAGGTGACGCGAGGCGGGCGAGGAGATGGAGGTGGACGGCGAGACGGTGCGGGGAGCTCGGGCTCCGGTAGCGGCGAGGCTTCGGGCGGGGAGTACGGCTTACCGAGGCAATGGCGTGGCGGAGCGATGGGGCGGCGCAGGGGCTTGGCGGTGAGGCGGAGAGGCGAGGAGCGGAGGCTCCGGGATAAAGCGGGGAGGCGATGCGGAGGCTCCGGGGTGAGGCAGGGCAACGAGAAGCGGAGGCTCCGGGATGGCGTTGGCTCGGGGAGGCAGCGCGGCGAAGCGGAGGCTCCGGGATGAGGCTTGGTGGCGACGCGGCGAGGTAAAGCGACGACGGGGAGGCTGGGCGGCAGACGTCGTCGGCGGCGGGGGTGGCGGGAGCGAACGGGAGAGAGAGAGGGAGGCCGGGAGAGGGCGAGGACGCAGGGAGGGGCTTCGGCCGGGGGGTATAAGAGGAGAGAGCGGCGGGAGAACCGAAGCAGGAGGTGGCGAGGGGGAGGCCGGCTGCTTGCCACGGCAAGCAGCTCTGTGGCGAGCTGGCGGCGGCGGCAGGGATGGATGAGGACGGGCGACGGGGCGGGCAGATAAGGGAGAAGGGGGAGCGGGCCAGGCTGGGGAAGGGGAGGCCCAGGTGGGGCGGGCAAGCCGCGCGGAAGAGGAAAGCTGGGCCGCTCGACCCAGCCGAGAGGGGGAGAGGCGGCACGGGCTAGCGGGGTGAGGGGGAAAGAAATGGGCCGGGAAAAGGCCCATTCGGGGGGGTGTGTTTAGATTTAGGTTTTTCTTTTTGTTTTCTTTTCAATTTCTCTTTCCAAAAATTGTTTTAACTCCTTTTCGTAAAAGTTTCTCCTCCTTATTTTAAAAGTTCAAAATTCTTCTCAATGTTGACTTATGCATGAATGTCATGATGCACACGATAAACATATTTAAGATTTTAGGGATGGTACAGAATCGTCGAGGCCTTATTTCACATATTGATGGGGACGATGAATAATATGATTCAACCGTATACGAAGATAATATCCATGGACAATACCCTGGATACCTGGAGCAGCTGACGTATTCGTGAAGGACTCTAGGAGATAAGAAAACTATCCGCAGGAGACCGGATACCCCTTAAACTAAGAAGTCAATCTCTACATTTAAGGATGATTGAAGTCCTAGTCGGAGACGACTCGGTATCAAGTATGGGGTACCCTCTATAAAAGGAACCAGAAGGCCCTGCGGAGAGGACGAGGTCTAACCGAAGACATCTCTTTTCAACATCTCAATCTCTAGGAAGACAAGCCATAGCAGATCAGCGCAAGGAGGTTCCCGACTAGTTGTAGATCCTGTCTAGGCTAGCCACTAACTTTTTCCTTGTATTCTGTACAAGACTCAATATATACACACAGGACGTAAGGTTGTTATCCTGAGGGAGGCCCGAACCTTTCTAAAATCGTTGTTCTATGGTACCTTAGCATGGTTCGATAAGGCCCCAGGGTGTCCCTACCCCTTTCACACTCCTTATCACGAATACGGTAAGATTGGCGATTTGCCAATCGTTGACAACTTGAGAGATTTATGAACAAGTAAGCATATTTTCAACATATAGAAATCTACTATTCACTCCTTTTGTGTTGCAATGTCTAAGGCAAACTATTTGGATTCATGTAGGGAATGGAAGAGCTACAGCCGGAAGGGAGAAAAATGTGCTAATTAGCCGCTTATACACGATAAGGGCATTAAGGTATCTTTCAATACACAATAAAAATATATCATAAGTTATAATAATGATGATCTCAAACTTGTAACCAAATTTTATATATTATTAGTACCACCAACAAGGAGGAACAATCATTTGTGGCTTCTACATTTGCCACAACCTGGAAATCATGCTCACTAACATTAAAAAATGATATGAATGTTTGACACTATAGCAATAAGTATTATCATATTTCTCTTTATTTTATAAATGCATGACTTTAGTATATATTCTAATCGACAACATAGGGGCATCCCGAAGATGACATTAGATTCATCCCAACTCGAGAGAATAGGAGAACTCATCACCGCCTTCCTTCTTAGAGAGGCTCTCGACAATTATGATCAATTCCACGTCAACGACATGGAAGAAGGCGAGTTCGTCTTAGTTAACAAGTGAAAACTTTTAAACTCATGTCATGTATATGCATGTATGTTGATCTTTGTGTATTTTTATATGGATGCTAAATTTACTTTATGAATTTCTATGATATGAGGTAGATGAAATTGGTGAGTGATCACTTTGCGGGATATAAGGTTGATGAAATTGATGAGTTCAATTTGTGAGTCAATTTATGTGATATGTATCAATTTTCTATGATTCGATCTGATTCAAATCAGATTACCATGAATGAATGATATGAACGTATGGATATATATGATATATGTATTGTGTATTTTGTTTCCTAATGCTAGACAACAATCGGGAATAATTAGGTTTCTTGTAAAACAGATCGCAGATGATTTTTTAATAGAATTGCTTGTAATGAGAATATATCATAGTCGGTTCATATCTGGAACCGTCTAGAATAAGTGGAATATCACAGGCAGTTCTCTATAAAAATTGTCTGCGATATAGTCTCATCACAGGCAGTTTCCTATAAAAACTACCTGCGATATGTCTTCATCACAAGCGGTTCAATAATCTCATATGATGAGCTCCTATCACAAGCCCTTGCTTACAGGCAATTCAAGAAACCATCTATATTGGATCGAACCCTGTAATGACATATTCTAAAGTAGTGTATAAAGTAATTTAGTAATGACATTTCACCTCAAGCTCTGCCACTGCTTATAACCTATTCTTTTTACTAATGAAATGAGACAGCTTATACCCTTTGTTCAATAAATAGATTATACTCTGGGAATTACATTACTTATTCTCAAACTAATATCGCAACATACATGTCATTTGAATTGCTAGCTGCAACACTGTTAATTATATGCACACACCATTGCCATAATTAAACTTTACAACCGATTTTATTTCTCCACTTGCCTCCGTTCCCTACTCCAAAGCGATGATCAGGGGGCTCAAGATCAATCTGCAGCACTCCCAAAGACACCCAACGCTACGCACGCAGCAGCAAGATTCTTGCAGCTATATATGCCGATGCATGCATGATCTGTACATATGATGGAACGATGCTACGAGGCGGTTGGTGTCACCATTGGCTCCATGTAACGGATGGCCTCACGGAGCTCCCGCTGGATGGTGGCGCGGGACGGCGAGACGACCATGTCATCCCAGACGGATCGGGACCCGCAGGTCGTCGCGCCGCCGGGATAGAGGTCGTGCACGGAGTTGGCATTCTCGTTGAGGTTGCTCACTTTCTCCAGGCAGCCAATCTCGTTCGGCTCCACCAGCAGGCTGCTGTTTCCGTCCTTCCACGCGATCAGCTGCATATATGCAACCACGGCAATGCGTAAGGTAAAAGGATCAACAAATCTATGCCTGATTTACGCATGTATTGGTGCTACTATCTAGGCCAGTTGATTAATTACCTGGGCAGATCCCATGGAGTTTGTGCTGTATAGCCTGGCTCCGTCGACAAGGTGGCAGTATTTCTGGAACGCGGCCGCGAATCTCTTGTGCGACATGAGCTGCGACTTCACTCCCACCGCTCTCCCCGTGATGATCGCTCTCCTACACGCATGAACAATCTAGCCATCAACAATTGTAAATTTTCTAATATTTCCTTTCTTGAACTAACAAAAATCACAGAAAGAAGCTAGAACATTACCTTATCCCTCTGGCCACGGCAAGATAGGCGTCGCAGACAACACCGACGACCTCGATCCTGTAGGGCTTCCTCGGCGCCTCTGTGCAGTTCCGATCGGGCTCCTCGTCGCCGGGGATGGGCTCCCAGTAGTCCTCGGTGATGGTGCCGTCGTCGTCGACCTTGTATCCGTCGCCCATGCGGTAGCGCTGGCGGTGCACGGCGCGGACCATGGCGACGGTCTGCTCGACGTAAGGCTCCCAGGAGAGCGTGCCATCCAGGATCACGTCGCGCCCCTCGTTCAGCGCCGTCACCAGCAGCGACGACGCCGCTTTCAACGACGAGTGATGCACCTGCACGCACGCGCCACGCGTATGTATATACAGATGATCAGTCAGTACGAGGCTACAAGCTCACGTTGAGGTGTTATAGAAATTTACACGCCCGGCCCAGCGCAACAGCCGTTTTGTTGACTAATGGCCCATCCAGGTTGCAATAAAACTGCACGGGTGGAGGCCCAGATGGAACCGGCCTATTATTCCCTATTGCTAGTGCCTATGGCTCAGCCACAAAGCCTTGGAGCAGCTTATACACTACTAGAGCAGGTGTTGATATAATTTAGCAACACATGAACGAAACAAGCTTTTTCTTGACAGTCTTCGGACAATATAATTGAGAAGCAAGCAATAATGCCCGCGTGCACAGCAAGCAATGATTCTAGGACAAGCCAGACGATGGTCTGCCCATTCTCTGGCCCTGTCTCCAACGTGTCAGCTCCCAGTAACTTCCTGGTGTCCCCTGAGGGATGTTTGATTCAGCCTTTAGAAGTGACTTTGGTGGTTCAGAATTTAAAGCCGAACCAAACATCAACAAAATAAATATGCTTATCCGAAGGCCACCTCCCCGGAGCACGTTACCACCACAGCACCCTAATACGTGTTTTACGTGACTTTTGTAGCAGGGCTTCCCAGTTTGCCCGTAAAATTACGAAGAAATTACCCATCCATGCCACTTTATATAAAGAGAGAAAACCCCTTCCCAGCCCCCCATCCATCAATCCACCCATCTTCCGAACTAGCCCTCCACTCGACTGGGGCCACTGGCGGTCACCGCTGGTGCAGCTCTCCTCTGCCCGCCAGCTCGCCTCCCTCTCCATTCCTCATTATAAGGCAGTACAAAATCATCTTTATATTACTTGGACTCGGGAAAGTACCTTCTGCTACAGCACACAAACAAACCGTAGTGCTTTATTGCACCTCATCTCTCTCACTACCGTAATGGGACAGAGAACAGTAGGACTGTATAGGAGTATATCATGTTTTAGCAAGGGTGTTTTTCTTTCCAAAACTGAATAAAATAGAAGCAAATTAGCCTTTTCTTTGTAAAAAATTCACAAAACTGCACTTCTAAACAACCATTTCTAAAACCACACTTTGTAGCACGTAACAAATTTCACAAAACTGCACTTTTGAATTTTTTTTTGCAACGGTTTTGATCGGTATGACCCATTAATCATCCACACATATACTACAAGCCCCATTTCGCGGACGCGGATTGGCTGCCATGCAAGTAGGCTTCGAAAAGGAAACTAATAAAGCTACAACCTTGCGGTAGGTATCCCGTTAGCTGGCAAAGAACAAAACTGCAAAAGTCGCCACTGCTAGCTTGCGGAACAGCTTCGTTTCCCTTACCCTCATTAAAGTAGGAAAGGAGAATAGACCTAGAAGGCGACCCCCATAGCTTCTCACTGGCCAAATCGCCACCTCTCTCCCTTTCCGACTGCCACACCAGCGTCGTGAGGGGAGGGGGATTTGGATTTGGTCGGGCGAACTTATATAGCTTAGGCTAGATGGTAGTAACCTAGCCACGTTTTCTTGTTTGCTGCTCCGTGGGTCTCGACGGCGAGTCGAATAAGATTCTCCTGCATCTTCCCTGGGCGCAACATCGACATGCTGTTTGACTTCTGCAGTGAAGATCTAGGGAGCGCCTCCTGCAGATACGAATTGATGGTTGCCTTCGTCCCAGCTGGCTATTTTGCTCTCTGATCGTCTTCTCGAGGAGAGGGCAGGGCGTGTACACAATTTTGGGGGATTTTGTTGTTCGCACCATCGTCTGCTCGACACAGACGCCGATCTGGTTTCCTAGGTCGCGCTGGTGGCGACGTCGAGTAGTCTTCCGGCCAAGTTGGCGTTGGGGGCGGGACGATGGTCTTTCAAGTTCATGGTCTTTGCTTCTTCGTGGGTGGAGCGGCCGTTGCCACCTCAAAAATATTTTGATTCCCTCGTCTTCTTGGTGCTAGAGACTGCTTGCTAATCCCCGAATCAAGATCAAGGAAGAACATGAACAGAAGAACCAGGGGCATTCCTTTGTAATTTTTATTGCTTTTCAGGGTTCTTTCGGTAAAATTATGGATACGTTTTGTACTGTACTTTGTTCTGTTCACTTTGATTTAATATAAGCGTGCTGCTTTATGACAAAAATAAAGGGTAATCCAGTAGCAAGCAACTCCATTCACTAATTAAGCCCTTAGTGCACGTGTGGCAGCCAGCCCATATTTGGCTGACTACTTTGGTCAAAACCGTTGCAAAATTTAAATGTACACTTTTGTGAAATGCTAGTGCTATAAATTGTTGCTCAAGAGTTTTCTAATGTATTATATTATTAAAAGGATAGAAAAACAAGCCCATGTTCTTTCACATAGCCAAAAACATATGCACTATTGATTGTGGTGCGTCTCAATTATAACGGTGTAGATAAATCAGATTATTTATAAAAATTCATAGTACATACAACTCTTACTAGGTAGATAATGACTACAATTCTATTTTTATAAATTAAATTTTAGAATTAATTTTAAATCTAAATTGACAATTAGATTTATATAGATAAAGAGTACAGCTCTATTTTCTTAAATATATAAATTTGGAATTAATTCTATATAAAAATTATTATTTGAATACATATATATAATTTAAACTAAAACTGAAATACAAAACAAAAGATAAAATAAAAATGTAAATTAGCATTTAGATTTATATAGGGTAGATAAAGAATCCAACAATATTTCCCTAAATAGCTAAATTTCAAAATTAATTATAAATGAAAATTAACAGTTGAGTTTATACATGAAATTCAACATCAAACTAAAATGCGGAAATGATAAGAAAATAAAACTAAAAATTAGCAGTTGAATTTATACATGAAATCTAACCTAAAACTAAAATACAAAATAAAATTTAAAATAAGAAATATAAGTTAGCCGTTAGATTTATGTTAGGTAAATTACCTAAATATTTAAATTTTAAAATTAATTAGATGAAAATTAACAATTAGATTTATTAGTGAAATTCAACCTAAAACTGAAACACGGAATAAAACTAAACTAAAATTAGCAATTTGATTTCTATTTCGATAACACGCAATATGTAGCGATGGAGAACAAATGTCAACATAACAAAGATCAGATGTATCAACATTTATGAGTTGCTTCCATCAATAGGTAAAGGGAAAACATATATTAGATGTATCAATATGCATGGGTTTAGTAATATAGGAAAAGAGGTCGACGGGAATAGACAAGCGAAATGTGCTAGACAAGAAAATCATGTTAAATATGTTATAAGTCATTCCAATTATGGGAAAAAGATATAAGTTGGTGCAAACAACATTGGCATGATTAGAAAGGACAATCTATGACATGTGCGAGTGAGAGAAAATGTTTTAGCAATTTTCAATGAATATACACTAATGAACACATCGTCATCGAGGTCATGAGGTAAGACATGACACGATCACAGGGGAATAGGGGATCACACTTCAAAGGAGGTTTGCGAAAAAAATAGATGATGGTGGTGAGATGCAGCAAGGAGCCTAGTTTGATTAGGAGGTGGTAAATGAACAACTAAGTTTTAGGTTCTCACAAAGGAGCTTAGTATTATAGCCATCCTGGCAACTCTAATGTGCATGAGTTCAAGAGCAGAAGCTGGACACAATGCCTGGGCCATAGGATGTTAGGTCATGATAGGTTTAGTCAAGAGCGGGCACGAGGATGATGAGAACGTCTACTTTTCCGTTGCCATCTACGAGAAGGACACATGGTAGAGGCAAATAAGACGAGCATATGTGGAATCATCTAGAGTTATGATATTGAACTAATCAAATAATGCAACTACAATACGTCAAACAATGAGGTCGGTGGAGGAAGATAATAAAAGGCAAGTAAGAGCCACCAATGTTTAGATTTATTTTTCGGTGGAAAAATTCTCAAAATTTATTGGCAAAAGATAGGCACTTAGGGGTGAGGAGGAGTGAAAGAGGGAAGGCTAGAGATTGGTACATAAGTCTATCGTTTTGCATTGCACGATGTGGATCTCAATGCATTGGTTCACTGCCAAACAACAATGTCCTTATCATGCTGCCTAATTGTCTATGATTACTAAATAATAGAAGAAACACACAAGAGAGAGAGAGAGAGAGAGAGAGTGAAAACAACATATATAATTAAATAATACTTACTATTAAAAAATAATATTTTCAACTAAACTAGGGCTAGCAATCTGATACATTTAATAAAAAGATTTTGTACCAAATTCTAAAAATGTTTTCTTAAATCGTAATTTTAGCTACAATTTTTCTATATGTTGAATGACATATTAAAGTTAATGTAGCTGCAAATAAAATTAAATGATAGTGGGTGATGGATGAAAAATAACTATAAAAAAATAATACCAAATGTGAGAACATATAGTAAATCTAGTCGTGCAAATGCGCGGGCCATCCGGCTAATTTTCTAGAACAAAAAGTGCAGTTTTGTGATATTTACTGAGAAAAAGAAGCTGTTTTTCACTAGGAAACTACCCTAACATCGACTGCAATTCATATAGAATGTGGGAGATCCCCATGCATAGATGGAGATTATTTCTTCGTGACTAAGTTTTATACTTGGAGAGGCAGTTTATACAACTGTACGTGTACATGATCCTGTGCAGTTAAGTACAAACAAGCTAGTGTCGGTGGATTGAACAATTGCAATAGAAGTACCGATTAAGCTAGGCTAGCCCATGTGTGCTGCTGATTCCTACGGTCCAGCGGCCGGTTGGTCAATCGCTTTTCTAGTGATGTACCTTTTTTTAGCACGTCAACATAAATAATCTCAACTAGCGAGCTTGCTAGCTCGAGCAGATTCAGAGAGAGAACGTCGGTGGTGATGAACAACTTCAATTAATGCTGATTGATTTGTAGCAATGGCGCCAATGATGATGGTATATAGTTAAATCAAATTGAAACAGGAGAGTGCTACAAACGCATATCTGTTATGATGTACTACTTACCAGCTCTGCTGTCTGGAGCATGTCGTTGTGGTGACCCATGGAGCTAATGGCGCGGTAGATCACGTCCGTTTCCTTGAAGGCATCCGCCTCAACCACCACCGCGCTCCCCCCTGCCTCTGACCAAAACGGCCTGAAAACGTCATGCGTCCATGCCATTTCAGCTTTAATTATATTCGAACCCGTGCAATTTTCTTCGAAGGAAAGAATAGTCATCGATGTTATTGGAGCAAATTTAGCGTGCTTACTCCTCAAGTATCTCTTTGAGCACGGTGCTCTTGCCGGCCCCCATCCCGCCGCCCATCAGCAGCAGGACCGGGCTGCGGTCGCAGTGCGCCACCGGGGCCATCACGTCGGTGCAGTGCGCCTCGTCATCGCCGTTCATCCCCGTGTAGATGCCAATGGCCTTCATCTCCTCCACCAGCGTCGAGAACACCCGCGTCACCTTTAGGTCCCTCGTCACCCTCTCGAATCTTTGCTTCCTGCTCATCGATCATGGGCGATTGAAGTATAATTTTCATGCCGTTATTATTCTGCGAACTTTTTCACCATGAGAACTGGGAATGCGTGACTTTTGATAAACATTGCTGCTATCTTATTTGTTTCGGTTTAGGGTTGGTTTACAAAAACACGGGTGACTTGGTCTGTTTATGACTAGCAAATATGTCTTATTTTAGATGATTAGCAAATATGTCCATGCATGTACTTCGTCGATCAGATGCAACAACCGAACGACCGATGGATTTGCATTGACCTCGATCTACATGCATGCGCACATGGAGTAGGTGTTCACGTGGCCCACCAACTGAGGTGCCATGATGGCACCAAACACTATAAGATACTTAAATATGGATCTTGAGAGTGAGAGAATTTCTTTTGATCTGTTAAGTTTGCACCTTCGGCTTTGTCTGGTCATGGACAGGTCAGAATGCCGATATGCTATTGCACTTGTTTTAGGTCCAACTGAAATTAGCAGTAAGCTAGCGCCTAGAGATGATGGTCCAGCAAATATCTTCACAAATCTCCAAGATTGATATCGTTGTCTCTGAATAAAAGCATTGATCTCGTTTGCATTATTGACTATTGTCCTCTACATGTCCCAACAATGGTTTCTATCAGGGTACCCATGACTAACTAATAATGGCTGATTCAATTATAGTTCATTACTATTATTTTATTATAAAAAATATACATGCTCACATACACCACTATGCACGCACCTACATGAGCGCACCCTCTAATTACATACAAGAATTGATGAATACCTGAGATAAATAAAGTGCACCCGTTTGTGTAAATATGAGCATGATGATTTAAATTCTGATAGGTGGAGTCATGCCTCCACAAGTCCACTACCCCACTAAGAGGTGGTTCTCAGTTATAGTGTATTACTAGTATGACAACATCTCATCTAGCCATACACTTAATGACTTCTCTGGCAAGTCACGCAAAAATATTTTGGAAAAGTCATTTTTTTTAACTCTTCCGAGTACTACAGTTGTTCAGATAACCATCCATCTATCATTTTAGTTCTTTTTACTCCCCCAAGTTTCAATACGTTTGCTTAAACTTTGTCCTTGTTTTAGACGTTGGTTTTGCTGACATGAACATCAGATTAGACAGTGTTGTCCACGTGACTATCCACATAACCATTTTAAAGTCCATGTAGTACCATCTCTTGTTCTCTCTCCTCCCACGCCAAAGAGTGTGACTTGAACTAATAATGGGTGTGAAGAGCGATATGTGTGTAGAAAGAGAGATGAAGAGAGAGGAGGGGGGTGGGGGGAAGGAGGAAGAAAATGAGGAAGTGGGATTTTCTCTACTATAACCTACTTCTGTAGATAAAGTCCGTTTTAGTACTTGCATTATTCCAGTGTATATGTCTACTTCTATCGAGTATTTGAGTACATACAAATTAAACAAGAAATATCTATACTGCCAAATGAATTTAAACAAAGAACTGCCAAATGAATTTGAACAAAGAAAAAGGTAATCAAACACGTTTAAAAATAGGAAGTGGAGGGGTTTGACTTTCACACCTTGTAGCTTCCAGCACGAAGTTCCTCAGCTTCTTTTTGGTGGCGCTGTCCACGGTCAAGGCCTGCATATACGTGATTGATGGCTAAGTTACGGCAGTCGGCACGTCGATCAGTTGGATTATGTCTATGTGCATCGTAAGACGCGTGTCCACGTCCACTTTGCTTTCTGATCCGCCAAAGATGGTGAGACTCGGATCGAGCCAGGCTTTCGCATCTCTTTCTAACAGGTGCTATATCCGCACGTAAAAAGTTGTACTATTCTTCTCCGCAAAAGCAATAACTATTGGGTGCACAAGTTCTGACATTTTTTATTTGGGTATTAAATCAACAAATGCAAAAAAAAAGAGTTTTGTTTGAATCAAACATAGTGTTACAGACATACCTGACTGACGAAAGTGGTAGAAAGATCCCAATGGAATGCAAAGTAGCCAAGGATGCATTTATCCAGCTCTTCGACGAGCTTGACATAGAGCGACTCTGCATCCGGGACATTGGCAAAAAAATCGTAGATGTCGTCCATGCAGTTCTTGGTCTTCTTGAGGTAGTTGTTAGCCAATTTGCATAGCTCTGGGCACTCGTTGATGTCCTCGAACCCAATCTGCCTAGCTGCACACCATGCAACCAAACTTAACGGAGAATTTTGCTATTCTATAACAGAAAGTAAAATGACTCTAATCTCAAGTTTATACAGCTTATTCTTTCTCTGATCTTTTAGGGCGATTGTCACAATAGATTGTTTATTAGACTCTTGAGAATTATCGTACGGGTTGATCTCGACAATGGAGACCCTGTCAGCTAGGTGGCTCGGGATGCAAATGAAGTGCCATTATCATCCGCTCTTTTCAGTGCGCTGTCTTTTTTACGACCGGTTTTATCCTAAGCGCTGCTACACGTGGATGTATGGTGCGTGTGTACGATTCACCTCACTATGTGAGACTTGGCAGCCTTTGGCCCCGCATGCCAGAAATGGGTGTGTGGTGTCGTACATGCACATCGGACAGCCATATATTGGTAAGCGGAGCATTACTGTTTCATCCCTGTCGATGTCATAGTTGGTAGCTACGTGTTTATTTTCATTGAGAAAATCAATGCAGACGTCAATCAGAAGAATTGCTTTAATTGATCAATCCAATGGCTATGTGCTAATTTTCCATTAAAGCAGCATTGCCCATGTCAATCACAAGAGGATACTATTATTTTGATTTCGTATACTTTATGAGTTTGTTGGATCACCTAAAGCACCTAGACCAACCAATTTTTACTGGCTAGCACAAGGGTAATCTGGAGTTGAAACTTCGGATCACTTAGTCGAACTAATCTGTGTTTTTCTTCAAGTGGATGCTTTTCTTTAGAAAATCAGAAAAATATGTTCACGATAGAGAAAAAACGGTGTCCCAAGTGGCCAACAGAAACTACAAAACAACTTCTGGGGACGACGATCAAAAAGGGAACGTCGCAAATATTCAGACAGTAATAAACGGGTGTTTGTTGGAATAGACGGGCATTTGGCCGTTTAAACTTGAAATCAAAATTTTACAAAGGCAATCAAGAACTGAGTGGAAATTTGCATGGACATAGAAAGCAGGAAGAGCAGCGGAAGAAAAATGGGTCACTGACCGACGTAGTGGGAGAACTTCTCGAGGTGCTGGATGCGGCCGGAGTCGTCCCTCTCCAGCCTCGGCATTTCCGGCATGGCCGGCGGTGGCAGCCTCCCCTTCCCCATCTTCCTCCTATGCCAGCGGCGCAGCACGGCGGCAGCCGCGACCGCACCGGCCGTGGATAGCGCGGCGACATGCAGCAGCAGCAGCCTGCCGAATCCATCTGCGCGCGAACAGAGCAATAAAAAGAAGCAGAGCAAGAGGAGAGATGAGACCAAAGAAAAGCACCGGATCAGAAGAACAGATGCCTGAAATCTAAGGATCAAGTGCTTCCGCCACTTTCTTGCTCTGACCTTTCTGCATGGTGAGTACTAGACGCTCTCAAATGTGGACAAGAGGATCGAACCGGATGAGAATGGAATGGAATGGAACAGCTGAGGCACAACGCCAAGGGAGGACGCTGTAGGTATGGATCCCGTCTGTTTTCTTGTGGGACGACATGCCGGTTGTATTCCCCAACAGCTGTACTGAACTACTGATGATGGCCCCTCGCGTGAAAGGGAGGGTCCTTATACTGGATACATATGAAGATGTTGCATCTGTATTTTTCGCGTGAAAGGGATGTGGCGCCTGTATTTTATTGTATTTTTCGCGTGAAAGGGATGTGGCGCCTGTATTTTATTGGAGCTGTTGATGTTGGCTGTTGCTCCTCTTTTTTAAAACTGATCTTGTTGTTCTTGGTCTAGTTTGCCGTTGCTGTGGTGTGGGTAAGAAACGAACAAGGGTATTTAGAAAGCTACCACAATGCCAAATCAGAGACTCAGTCGTGGGCTAATAATTGATCTTTTTCGGTTTCATACCAGCATTGGTCAACGCCATCGCCCATCGGTATGTAACTATTCTTTTTAGTAAATTCCATTTTTTACCTCTTATTTATGCCGAAATGTCAAAGATTACATGATTAAAAACCTTCTCCCCTCTTTTTACTCTCTAGTTGTGCATTATTTCACTTTTTATCTTATTTAACCAGTTTTCCCCGTCCTAACATTTTATCTCAACTTGTCGGACCCATATAGCAGTTGACTCGGACGCTACATGACACAAAATGTTGAAAAATAATCATAAAAATTCTGTTAGATCTTGTAAAATCCGCATCTCACTCATTTTAACTTGAAATAGAATGACATTTGCTCCAAGAACTTGTAGAAACATAACCTAAATTATACTGCAAAATTCTTGGTTCTTAAATATTTTAATTCCAAATTTGAACTTAGAGCAATTTAAAAGTTCTTAATAAATTGAATTTAACTTCAGTTCTAATACTTTCTCTATAAAATCCCCAAAATTATATTCTAAATTATATATTAATTTTCTAATTTGAATTTTCATTAGATTAAATGAAAATTTGAAATCCTTAATAATTCAGTGTAACTTCAATTCTAATCCTTTCTCCCCCATAAATCTCCAAATTATATTCTAAACTGGACTGCAATTTGTTTTATTTTTGAATTGTTTATTCTGAGTTTGAATTTAAATTGAATATAAGGTAATTTAAAAATTTGTAAAAAATTAATTTGACTTTAATTCTAATCCCTTCTCCTCTATAAAATCACCAAAAAAATCAACTTAATGTAATTTATGTTCCATGGGGAGAATAGGAAAAAAAGGAATGTACGTATTGCACATTTGCGCGTCAATTCTTGGTTTTATGATGCCTTGTACGTGCGTGAGTGTATGTGTATCCCTTCTATCGGACTGCTAGCTAGTGTACATGCATCTGTTCTATCGGATTTCTAGCTAGCTAGGGGTGCCGGTACGTAGCTCATATCGCAAGAATTTATCCAGTTGGTTGGAAGAATATGTGTGGTTGGATCGGAGCCATCTATCTTTTTGAGTTCAACCTTGTATTTAGGCCCCGTTCGGGAACCCTCCGCCTCCACCAAATCCTCAACTCCGCGATCCGGCTCCCCGATCCGGCTCCTCCTTCCAAATCGTGGAACCGGGCAAAGCGTTCGGCTGTGAACTCCGCTCCAGAAAAGAGAGAGATGGCGCGCGGGAGGGAGGAAGAGCTCGGGGGAGAGAAGGAACCTAGCCGGAGGCGCGGTGACGGGGGAGCGGGAGCCGCCGCCGCCATTTCTTGCCCAGGGAGGGAGGCGCGGAGCTCGGGGGAGCGAGGACGCCGGTGGATCTGGGCCGGAGGGAGCAGCGACGGCGAGATCTGGGCCGGAGGGAGCGGGCGAGCGACGGGAGGGGGGAGCGGCGGCGAGGGCCTGCGGGAGCTCGGAGGGGGCGGCCGGGGGCCGGGTTGAGCGCGCGAGGGGAGGGTCGAGGTGCTCCGCGGAAAGCGAGATCTGGGGAATCCGGGAAAACGTCGCTCCGCAATTTTTCACTAAAACACTGTTGCGATCCGTGGAACACGCTCCGTGGAGTTCGAGCGTTCGGCCCCGCTCCACCCGCGGAATCGGCGGAGCGCAGAGGCGGAGCGTTGCCGAACGGGCCCTTAGTTAGAGGGTTGGTATGTATAGGACTGTTAATTTTGAGGAATATTTCTTAATCATGCTGAACAGAGTGAGTTAATTATTTTGGCTAGATGAAGCCGCCGCTCTTTTCTAATCATGATTATTAATATATAATTGGTGATAATTATCATGTTTTATTAGTAATTAATAATTATTGATGAGTGTTAGCAGGTTGATTAGTGTATTTTAATGTATTAATTAGCATATGTTTAATTATAATTAGCATATTTTATGGTTAAGACTATTGTTGATAGATATTAGTGTATATTACTTATAGTATGGTTTAGTTATTATTAATTAAAATTAAAATTTATTAATTAATCTTATGGTATTCAACTCCATCCTCCAATCAGACACAATCTAATCTCAACGACCTAACCAGATATGCAATTTAAATGACCCTAACACTTGTATTCTATTAAACTGGAAGGTCGCGGTCTATCACTATTTGTCTCTCAAACCAGACCGACCGTAAACGGCGGAACTAACGGTCGATCGTTGGAGCTAGTAGGTGCATAATCACCGACTTGTTTTCAGGAAGCAGAGGCACGAGGTACCGGGGCTCATTTCTTTCCTTGCGTCTCTCTCCTCCAGCTCTTGTCCGTTCCTGAATCCCCTTTTTTATTTGTTGGCTTCTCTCTCCTTCTCCTCCGCCAGCTTCGCCGGCCAGAGGGAAGAGGGGAGAGGGCCTCGGTCCGCCTCCCGCCTTGTATGTCCACTGGTCTTACAACAGTAGTAGTACTCGCTACCTTAGGCGCTTTGTCAAGTTTGCCGCCGGAGAAGAGCATTGGTTGGAGGGACCACCTGCTGGTCCCCAGGGTCGTGGTCGTCGGCATAGCCGGCGTATCTGATGCTACGGAGCTCCATCTTGTGGCGGAGCTCAATAAATCGCTCCACTCAGATCTGAGCTTGTTCGGTTCGGCTCGCCTTGCTCTGGATCTCGCCGGAGCAAGGGTGGACAGAACAGATGGCGCTAGATTTGGGTGCCTTCTCAATAAACTCCCTTGCTTTTGTACTTCTTTGCCTCCATCGTGGCTGCCGAGGGCGGTGTGTTCCACTAAATCCAGCGGTCGTTTCCCTCCAAAACCTCACCTCATGGATCTGGCTGCTCAAGAGCCTTTGTTTCAATCGCTGATGGGCGTGCTCCCTCGTGTTATGATGAATCGCTGATGGGTGTGCTCCCTCGGTATGGATTGCCTCGACGAGGTACTTCAAACTCCAGATCTAGGTCTTCCAGATCAATTAAAGGCCTTCAAAAGATGAGGACTGAGGAAGAGACTCGATCTAAATTGTAGATTCCAAGATGGTACAAATGGTGAATAACCTGCGGGAGCATGGTAATCCCTACTCTCCTAGATATTTTGTCTCGTTGAGACAAGATATATAATTTAGTGGATTATTAAGTGATGGCGCGTCTTAGTTCGCTCGCTTATCCGTATCAAGGTCGTTAGTTCCAGCATGTGGTGATCGACCACACTTATTTATTCAGTTATTACCTGTACCAGATCTCTTAAAAGATGTAATAGTAGCTGTGTTATGGAGGGGGAAATGTTGCACATGGTAATGTCCATAGAAATCATAGATTAGTTTACAACTTTACTGATCGACTGTGGAATGCATTTTTTGAACTTAAAGAAGGTATAGAATTGGTCTGGCCTCCGTATATAGACACCCGTTACTCCGTACAGGCGTATGTTACAAAGAAGAGCTGAGAAGTGGAGTGGTTCCCTGCGCCCGGTGCTGAGCCTACAAATGACAGGACTCTCGGCACGTTGACGGCCGCTACCACCATGAGGTCCAATTCCACACCTTGTCCTCGCCCATCGCCCAAAGCAGGCCGTCACCTGGCCTAACAACGACTCTCACGGATGCTCACGAAGCTTAAGATGCAGAATGGAAAGGTTGCCCGCTACGAATGCGATCTACCTCGAACGTACATATTTCATTTTTCAAAACCAAAGTTCAAATGTCCATGTCATTTAAACCGAGCATCCAAATCGCGACCTATTTAAACCATCATGTTCCTTAGATAAGACCTTTGAAAAAAAAACTTAATGGAATAAAAATTTTAGTGGAACAAATGAGAAGTGTTGAGCGAAGAAAAAAGAATTACGCATGGAACAAATTCAAGACTTTTTTTAAAATGGAGGTTTTGCTCGTAGCTTCTGCAACAGTTGATGCACTTAGCCAACAATTCAAGACTATTAGTGAAAATATGAAACTTAACGGACCAAATCAAAAGGGTTTTCGGAAAAAAAGATCATGGAACAATTGAAGATTAGTGGAACACATCAGAAGTGCTTCTGGATCAGTGGAACAATTGAATAATACTAATTAAACAAATGAAAAATCTCAGCTAAACACATCAATTAAGCACAAATGTAAGATTTTATTAGTTGTGTTAATCTTGTATTATCGTGTGGGACAATACAAAGTCACTTTTTGAGTAAAATAAAAAGAGCATTTTGATATAATCTCAAAAAGAAATTACACACAACAATATATCACGGAAATATATCTAATTAGGGTCTTATTTAAGATAGTGCCGAAATAAGAAATATACATGTGTGGAATGCATGAAGAAACATTTGGTAGAATAAATAATATTTTTTGCTTACACAAATAAAATGTTCCAAACCAACGAAGGCTTAACCCGTTTTGGATATAACTAACTCACTCGCGGTAACCTACTTGTCTTTCATGTGCGTGCGTGACTATGGCCCTGTGGTTGGTAAGGTTGGGGTTTGGGCAGAAGCCAACTGGTGGCTGGTTGCTCTAAGGAGTGATTGTCTATAGAAGTTGGTAAAGCCACATGGAAGGGCTGCCGAGTTGTGGGCTAGCTGGCTTGACATTAGTAGAAAAATATCTAGAATATTCTTGACTTGTAAGCATGCTGTTTAATTATAAATATTATCATTTGAGACTGGTTTTAACATTAGTTGCCATAGAAAAGACACATAGGATAAGTTGAAAGCACCACATTCCACTAATTTGACAAGTTTTACGAGTTTTCTTGCCAACAAAAACCAACGCAAGATTTACAAGTTTCCTTGCCAACAAAAATTAAGGCAGCACATATAAAGTACTACATTTTTTCATGTAGGCCTTCCGCCTATCAAAACCCATGGCAATACTATCACGTACTGTCCCTATACTACTATCATCCATACTAGATGCACCAGGATTCAACCATCACTTGGCATGATGTACTCCACGTCCTCAAACCTCTCGAAATGTTTATCACACACAACACTATCTCGAATGAAATCATGCACACCCACAGATGCAGAAATTATCATCGCTTGCTTCTCAAGTGGGTAGCATGGCACGTCACGAAGAATCCGTCATTTCATCTTGAGAACACCAAATGATTGTTCAATAACATTCCTAAGAGAAGAGTGAGCATGGTTGAACACCTCTTTCAAGAATTCAGGAACATTGTATTGTTGGCCCTTGAATGGCTAGATAACCTATTCGGTTTGGATATGCGTAGTCCACAAGATAAAATTTTCCTATAGTTGCAACAGAATGATTAATATTACACCTAGGAGATAAACATAAGAAAAGTAGCAAAGTAGCATAAACAATCGAGGTACCTTGTGGGATGTGGAAAGTTATCCTTGTATGTCACCATAGTATCGAGCATTATACGTGTATCATGAACAGACCCCTTCCATCCTATGACCATAAAAGTAAACCTCATACTAAAATCACATGTGGCCATAACATTTTGACTTGGATATCCATGCCTACTAGTGTGCACAGCTCATAAAGCTAATGGAACAGTAATTGGAATGTATGTTCTACCTATTGTACCAATGCAACTCTTCAAATGAGGCCAAAATCTTGGTTTTCAAAGTCTAGGATGCACTCTAGTGAACTGGGTAGATTTGATAATATCACCAAACTTTCTACTGATGGTTTCTGGAGAACGTGCAAAGCAGCCTTGAACATTAATATGTGATTGGGGTGATCCACATGTCCAAAAATAGATTGCTAATGCTTCTTTTGAACTCATGATGCTCAAAGATTTCAACCTATGGTCGTTCACAAGTGTTTCATGTAGCTTGAGGAATACTGGAGTGCTCATTCCAAACATCTTGTAACAACATCTGAATGCATAAGTTTCTGGTTGACCCACTAGATGCATGTTGATACGTCAAAAACATATCGATATTTTCCATGCTTTTCATACCATTTATTCATCTATTTTTTTGGATATTATTACATTATCTGATGATTATCATTGTTATCTTTTGTTTAGTGCGTGCAAAGAACTTCATAGTTTCATAGGAAAAGCAACTTTTCAAGCTAATTACACGAGAGGAAGGCTACTAGAGAAGAAGGTTGGCAGGAGAGGCCCACACGGCTCATGCGGTAGGGTCCTTAGGTTCTGCGTAGAGTCCTTAGGGCTCAGCCGCTGACACCCTTTTGAGTACATATTTCTCCTGACGCGTGATTTCCGGAGAGAGTCTTTTGAGACGGAACTCCACTACCACACTGTTTGCATCTACATAATACCTTCACATCCACAAGAATTTAGATCGGCCGCCACTTCTTCGTCTGATCGACTCCTGTTCCTTCACCACCCATCATTAGAGATCATTACTTTTATCTCGCTGTAATCTCATGATAATACTCATTTATTTTCATCCTTTCGTTATGATCGAATAGTCCACCCTAAGCATATGGGATGGATGGAGATTAGTGAATTGTAGAGAGATGCTTTGATGCTATTTTTATTATAATTTAAGATTGCGTTCACTTTGATGTTGCGTTAATTGTTAGTCGCTTATTATTTCTATGGTTAGTGCTTATATTCTAGGGCCTGGGCAACATGGTCCTATGACTGTTTGTTTGTACCTTGCAATATCAAATGCTTATTCTTGTCATCAATTCTAGTGCCTATTGAGTGACACTCGAGGATGAGGGGTTTTAGTTGCTTGAATTCGAGGAACCTCATGTGCCACCATGTTTAATGCTTTGTTCGGTGAATCTTAAATGATTGCCTTAATGTTGGACAAACGTGATGAACTCGATAAGAGGTCCTCTATTTACGGGTGCATGCCTACAACATATGGCAACTAGATAAATGATTTGTTAGCATCTTTGCACATGATTAGCTATCTGTAAATGATCCCATGAACCACATCTCAGTTGTCTATTTCATCATTATTGTATTTAATAGATCTCATACCATTTATTAGATCCCACGAACCACATATTAATTTTACTTAATACATGTTTTAATTCTCCTTTTATTCTTACTAAAATCCCAAAAATATTATTTGCTATGTCCCACTTCAAAAGCAGGTACAATTACGAGTGACGTCGAGGTTCTAAGAAAACCAACCATTTTCCAATAACGTTCTCAATGGGTTCATATAAAACCGGAAATGCGTAGATGAAAAGATGCTACATTGATCATGTGCGCTTGCAGGCAATCATCTGTCACACAAAAGGAATTCTGCTTGCACTTGCTGGAGCCGATCACCATCAGCCACAACATAAGCAACAAGAGCCAAAAGAGAACTATAACACCCTAGATATCAACCTTACCTAGAATGCTACTACACTACACTAAAAATCTACTAAGTCTAGGAGCAGTTGTAAATTTCAGCAGTCTCCTTCATTTAAATGGACATCCACAACAGGTATGTAACAATATAACATAAGTAGCTCAAGATATAGGCAAACACATAGTTATAAATGGCATAAGACTCCAACCAAGCATATAATTCGAAGTACCAATACATCGGCCACCTAATATGTTATATAGAACCATAAGGCTCAACCATATGATATATATAACCAGCTAAGATTAATAAACTATTTAATGGAATGAATGAGCTAGCATGTGTCAATTATGTGAATCAAGTGACGTGCCCATAAGAAGGTGTGATACTCCATTCCATGCATGCCGTTACTCTTTGTACCTAAAAACCACAAAAGCAAGAGTGAATAAGGATATCCAGCCAAGTACAGTTTAGAGCCATAGAAAAAAGATTCATAATTTTGCAAGTAAACACCAATATGAACACCAACTTCCCGCAAAGATAACAAATACCAAACCAAAGAAATTTAGGAGCATCACGGAGTAGCCATCATCATCATTCTCACCAACCAAGCTTAAGCACAACGGATTAGCCCACATGCGTCATCTCTCACCGACCTCACCGGAATAGCCAACATGGACCATTCTCACCAAGCTAGCTTAAATACTTATATAGACATGAATTCAAGAATGTCGAAAGACATCAACTAAGAACACAAGAACGACAATAACGGCAAACATACAACCAAATGGATTGTCATGAACTTGCCTTAACTTTGACGATCAACCAAGAATTATCCTCGGCATGGAAACTCCTAAACCTATGGATCAAGCCTCACTCAAGAAACAATACAAAAAGAAACACACGATACAAATTAATAACACTTCTAAGCTTCACGACACTCAAATTCCAACTTCTCCTCAAATATTTGTCTTGCATAGCCTCTGGTTCCTTGCTGTTTATTTTGTGTATTTAATTCTTATTACCCAAACATAGAAGATAATACCACTTCAGAGATCTACAGGAAATTGTCTACAGATTTACTGTCATGTCCATAATTTAATTCCAAATTTATCTTGCCCAAAAAATTGATAAATAGATTGCTACAATGACTAAAAACTGTAGGGCAACGAACTTGTTTTGCATAGAACATCCTCACTATTGATTGGCATCATGCAAAAAATATACACTGCAAAGCTTTGAATATAACCTACAACTTTGCTTTTGGGACCAATATCAAATTCTCGATCAGTTTGTACTAGAATTAAAAATAAGCTTTTAGATCTCCAACTCGGTCATCCAAAATGTCACTGGCCATTGGATTTCATTCCATCTATTGCACCTGTACACACTGGGGATTGCCAATAACCTTACCCTTGTTGTGTGAACCCTAGATATGGCATGAGTTCGTCGAGTTTTTTTTGTGAGATCCACGAAATCTTCTTCCTTTCTTCCCCTTTTTCTTTCCTTCTTCTTCCTTCCCTGGCTTCCTATTCGGCCGATGTAGCAACACAACACCATCGTACCTGCCTATCCCTTCACTCCTTCCGTGCGTAGCCTTCTCCTTGCTTCTTGCTTCTTGCTCCTTCTCTTCCTTGCAGATGGCGGTGGCAACAGCAAGTGGTGCAAGGGCTTGGATGGAGAGCGACGGAGGTAGCTGGGAATGGTGGCCGGCAAGCATAGTGGTGCTTCGTGCTAGGGCTAGGAAATTGCAGCTAGGGTAATCATATGTTTGGGCAGAGCAACCCGTCCCTTTTTATTTACCTTTTTTACTTCGGCTCACAAGGTGTATAAAAAGATGAAAGTTCTTCTCTATTTACCTAGATGCAATAGACTGATTTGTTGGTTCACTTGATGTAGAGACACAAGTTGTATGTTCGACCTCGCTTTATTAATCCTACTAAGCTAATAATTTAAAATTTGGGGAATTACATGTGTAATACCTCAGCTCGTTAGTGTAAAGGCCCATGTGGGCCATGAATGGTTGTGTGGTGAGATTAATCCCACATTGAGACTTTAAGTAGAGTTGATCCGGTATATATACCTTATGTTCCAAACAGAGCAGCTCTGGGATAACCCTTCTACACGAAGCGAGGACAAAATGTAAGAGGGGTGCTATGTATATGTGGACCTGTCCTATAAGTGGGCCGAACATTGAGTGAATTGGGCCAAGGTGTTTACAGGTGGTATCAGAGCATCAATCCTCCGTGCTACCGGCCGCGTGTGCATGTGGGCCTGTGGTGAGCACACAACATGAGACGTTACCAATGGGTGGTCCTAGTCAACATCTATCGTGTTGCTGAGGGTGTCAACCCTAAAAGGAGGGTGAGTGTAATACCCCGGCCTGTTAGTGTAGCGACCCATGTAGTCCATGTGTAGTTATGTTGTGGGATTAGTCCCACACAAAGAGTTTAATTAGAGTTATCCAACATATAGACCATTATGTTCCAAACAAAGTACCTCTGGATTAACCTGTTTACACGCAGCAAGGATGAAAGTATAAGCGTAATGCTATATATACATGGGCCTGCCCCATAGATAGATTGGATATTGAGTGAATTTAAGCCAAGGTGTTACAACGTAATCTTATATTAGACCTTCTTTTGCATTCTCAACTACAACAACCTCCCTATCACTTAATTCATCACTACAGCCTGACTCATCACTGCAACTTGAAGAACTCATCAGTGCATCATAAAACAATACACAAATGAGTCACACAAGTTGACATGATGCCAAGAAATGACAATATTACATACACATACCAATGAAAGTTCGGACACAACATTAAATCAAAAATGCAAACATAGAGATAGTCATTACAATTTTTTAGGCTATATAGCAAATCAAACTTGAGTTAAAAAGAAATAACGCGTAGCAAAGCAAACTTGTGTTTAAATCAAACAACACATGACAACACAAGAAAAGGATCCCCTAACAATTTTTCTTCTCCTCTCATGTCCTTCTAAGCCATGCAAGCCTTCCGTGTGGTGTAGTCAAGTTGATGAACATATCACGGCATGACCTTTTCATTAGGAGTTGTGTAGTATAGAAATGTTCTTCACTCCCTTCCTTGGCCTCTGCCTCAATCACCATGACCAACATCTCTTTGATCTCCTTTCTCATAGGATCTACACTAGACTCCATTGATGTCATAGAATTCTTGCTTGTCTCCCTTTCAACCAACTCCAATTTGTGAATCTTTGTCAGTTTTCTTTGGTTGCATAGGAGCAGGTGAGTATTGAGCAGCTCTTTTCTGTGGTATGTTCCTCCCAGTAGGTGTACCCTCTGTATTCCAAATCATCCTCAACTTCTTCAACATTTACATGGGCTGTCCCGATACCATGCCATGCAAAGGAATTGCACCCGGTACCCACGGCAGATGCATTTGTACAAGTGATCTCCTTGAAAATTATTATCATGTCATCCTGATGCTCAAATGGGGCAAGACGAAACTTGCACATTCAGATTGGACCTGCAAACAAGTGTAATAAGAAAACATGAGTGCAAAATAATTCACTACAAATAACAAAAATTTCACTTGAAGTATTACATACCCTGATCTGTTGGTCCCATCAACTATCGCTAGCCACAATGGTACCACTACAGGATGTCTCCCTAGACCAGAGGCATGTTGATACAATATTTTCTACATTGTCCAATCCTTTTTCAAAGTATCTCACTTATTCTTGCATTGCTTACATGTTGTGCATGTCTTGAACTCGGGAATCAAGTCGTTATAACCCTCGAGGATTGAAACAATGAGTTGGCCTGTTTTTTGCTAACACTTCTTCCTTACATATTTCAAGAAAAATTCTATGAGTAGTTGAAAGGATCTCAGGAGTCACTAGAGGGGGGTGAATAGGTCGGCTCTATAAAATTAAAACCTAATGGGCTTTACTTAAAATAAATGGGCCAATCCTAAGCACTGACTCAGGCAACTGACTCTCAGGTAGATAACTCAGATAAATGCATGCAGAGCAGAGCAGAGACAGCTATGTGTCAACTGAGTCTCAGGTGAGTGACTCAGTTGTGTGCAACAGATAAACAGAATAGTAAAGGAGACAACTTGCTCTTAGTGTCAACTGAGTCTCAGGTGGGAAACTCAGTTGTGTGCAGCAGAGAGTGAACTATGTATATCAGCACAAGTAAACACAAACCATACAAATAAGCGAGTAGACACAAAGGTTTGTTTACCGAAGTTCCCACTTTAGCAAAGTGGTACGTCTCCGTTGAGGAAGCTGCGTTCACAGCCGGCATTGAACCATGCTCTTTCCTCATTCACTTATCTTGTGTGGAATCCTTTTGATCTCACCGCAGCAAGACAGGCAAACCCAAATCGCCTTCACAAACGCTTGGAGGCAGCCACACAAGACTTGGCTTGCTCACCAACGACTCCAACTTCCCGGTCTTGGAGCAGACGAACTCCAAGAGCTCTCTCAGTCTCTTGGGGGAACCAGTACCATGAACTCTCTCAGTTCTGAAGCACTCAGGATCCAAGCTAACAATCTGAAGACGACAGCCCTTTGAAGACGCACAGCAAACCCCTTGACACAGATCCACCAGCTTCCTAGCTCCTCCAGGTCTTATCTAGCTTGCAGTCACGGTCCTTGAACTCCATCAAGCTACCATCACCTCGCTTGCCCTCGAGCACAGCCTCGGCTTCCTCGCAACTGAGCCTCAGGAGACTAGCTCAGCTAGCCCTTCTGACCTTCAGGATTCCTTGCTCTTTTTAGGCCTCATCATCAATCAGATATTGTCTTGATCGATCACCTGTTCATCTAAACTCCTGTTCACACTCATTGTAAACGTTAGATATAGGTGAGGGTTGCCATTAACCATCAAAACCAAACCTTGGGGTTAGATAATCATCCTCCCACACTCCTTGGGACTGAACGCACTTTCAGTAGTCAGATCCTAAGTTGCTTTGTTGGGCTTCGATTTATCCATTTGTTATTAGACATAAAATGTCAAGAGTAATAATAGCGATAAGTACAACAAATATTCGGTTGTATACATGCACCAACAAATTTACTGCATACATATTAAAGCAATACCATTTCACTGCATACATACACTTGGCTTGCATCAGTTGTTCTCGAATAATAGCTACCACAAGTCACGACTATGAAATGAGATACACAGAGCTTAGCCAACATCAGTCATCACAAATCCATGAGATACAACAAAGCAACATCAGTGTTCACAAATCAATGAGATACAGCAAAGCAACATCAGTGTTCACATATCAATGAGATACACACAGAGGAAACAGATCTTGAATGGAGGAAACAAATCAAAGAATGACGAGAAGGAGGAAGAATACCTGACGATCTAGTTCAGTTGGTCGCTAGTGCTCGGGAGGGAGGTCCAGCGGCAGCATGGACAACATGGTGATGCGGGATCCGACAAGACAACATGGAGGTGTGGCCCTGGCAGAGAAATGACCGGGCAGTGCTTTGGCAAGGAAACAACGCAGCAGCATGGGATCCGGCGACATGGGCGACGTGGTGGCATGGGATCCGATAGGGACGGCGTGGCGGTGCAGCTCCAATGGGAAACAGCATGGCGGCGTGGGCTAGGCTCAGAACTATAGTAGGAGACAGAGACCCAAGGCAGGATAGGGAGGATAGGGGCGGGCCCTGGCGGCATTGGGAGGATCCTGCCCCGGTGACGCCGGTGTCGGAGAGCCAAAGCCGAGGCAGCGTGCGCAAGGCCTCCCTGGCAGCGCTGCACGGGAGGAGAGGGGGGCTTGTGGGGGTTGGAGGGTTTGGATTGAGGGCAAACTGGTGTGGAGAGGTGGTTTTATACTAGAGGTAGCGGTGGATAATTTCTATGAAGTTTTTGTGGGCAATGTTAAAACCTACTCCCTTATAAGCTCGGGAAGCTCCTCGTTTGGATCTTCTCCCAATATAACTACTAGAGTTTCTTTTTAAGGAAACTAGATGAGACACCACATGTTGCTACGGCAATACACGTTACAAAACTAAATTAATATTAAGTATCAAGCAAAATAGATGCACAACAAATTAAAGAGTTATATTGGATTGGACTTAAAAATGCTATGTTGGGGTTGGAAAAATGAAGCACGAACCACAACTGCGTGCCGAAAAATCAAGTTTATTAGGAATAAACTGGCATTTCGTGACAACACAGAGATAGGCGATATGAATAGCATATTGTATAAGCTGTTACACTTTTATAATAGATATAACGTCCATCTTTGAGAAAAAAATATCGGTATCAACAAAGAGACATATTGTAAATGCGAAAAAAGAAAGCATACTATTGGATCCTTAGACAGCAGAAAAATTACGAAGTAAGCAACGCAATGGTTATCGACAAAGTTAGAGCACTGAATAAATTGTTCTAACGATCATGAATTTTTTGATATTGCTCTGCTTGACAATTAATTTTTTATGTTGCATGTGACTGCGAAGTAACAAAAATATGAGAACATACATATATCAAATTTACCAACCTCAGAAGCTGTTTCCTAAATCCATATGCCTAGTTATATCATCAATTTTTAACTTTTGATTCTTATCTCATGTTTAACCTGCATATTGGGGGCATTCTCTCAGGTAGCTGGCAGGCGACCAGCCATGGCTGATTAGCTGTTAAGGGAGTTATCTTCCTGCAGAAAAAAAAATGAAAACATCAAATCGGTAGAGGCTGAGTTGAGGATGAGTGGAGAATTGACAAAAAGGTTCAACGGATGTGGCGGTCAGCATGTAGAGAGAGAGAGAGAGAGAGAGTGCTGAGGGGATTAAAAACCCACCCACGTACAATGCAGGTTTCAGTTACCGCATGCTGAATGGTAAGGAGCTCCTCAGCGCTAGATCGGACGGCTGTTTGCTGACTGAGCTAGCAGATCCAACGGCTACAACAATTCAAATGATGTGGCTGAATGAGAAGGCAGGAAAATTGGATAGTGGGTTGTAGCTGTTTAGTTATTAGGGAAATAGAAACCCTTTATTAGAGCTTATAGACAGTTTATACCCCTAAATAAAGTATAAGCTCTAACGAACATAATTTTTAAATTTAGCTTAAATTTTAAGCTCATCTTAATTATTGTATATGAAAAGAATTTGTCTTGGAGCAGTTTCCTGAGCTTCTCCAACCCACTGATATCGACTTATCCTCAAACTTATATGAAATTACATGCAATTGCTATCCATATGTAAGAAATTCTAGGGTTTTTTCTTCCCAAGTCCACCAACCCTCTCCCATCCAGCATAGGGCCGTGCTCACAACCGGGCGCTGCTGCCCCCTCCGCTGCCCCCGCTGCGCCGCCACGCCTCCATGGCCTCCAACTGGAAGCCGCCTCCGCTACGCCCCTGTCATGCTGTCTTGCCTCTAGTTGGATGCTACGGCTCTTGCCGCTGGCCCCGCCGCGCTGCCATGCCCCCCCTCGGCCCCAACCGGACGCCGTCGCCCTCTCTGCTGCCCCGTTGTACCGCAACACCTCCATGCCTTCGACCCCGAGAAGTTTGCCATGGACCAAGAAGACGACGAGGGCAGCCGCAACGAATCCGTGCCAGTTCTTTGTAAGATCTACTATAGCCCTCATTTTCTCCAATCTGCGTCCAAGTCCTCGTCATCATGCAAGAGGAAGGCAACCGGTGAGCGCTGTGATCTGGCTTCGTCTCCCGTGAGGCGGCTATTTCCTTCGTCCCCTCTTGCACCAACTCCACCGGCCGAGGGACCTCCTGCATTTGAGTTTCTTGACGACTTCTTGATGCAGTCGATTCTGTGATAGCTGATTTCCAGTCAAGGTATGACCCTTTTCCTGTAGAATATGCAGACATTAATTGTGAATGGATGTTACTAGTACACCGGATCATCGTCCTAGTTGAATCGACTAGTGTATAACTGCAGATCCATGGAACTCTTGATGCTCACCCATGGTCATTAATTTCAGGTTCATTTGGTCATTGAGCAGGGACAGGCTGCCATCGACTGGAACTTCCTCGACACCTTGCTGTCGACGTCGCAGCTCCACGAGTCCTCTGCTTCCTCCTTGCACCTGCAGTGAACCCCGTCGACCTTGGGTTGATTGGATTGGATCATTGGAGCTAGCTCTTCGGTCACGAGCTTGCCGCGAGCGTAGGCCGAAGAGCAACTACCGCAACCATGGGAAGGGCATGTAGGGAGACGAACACGACGAAGACCACGATGCCAACCGCGCTCGCAAAGGCAAGTTGTCGTGGCATCGCCATATTTTGGCACGGGTATAGAAGCCATCTTAGCAGTGACGAGCACCAAAAAAACACGTCACTGGTAAACCAAAAATTTACCAGTGGCGGGCGTCAATTGTCACGTGTCACTGGTAAATAAATACCAGTGACGTGCATCTATTACTGCCGGTCACTGGTAACATAGCAATTACTAGTGGCGGGCGCACAGAGGAGCTCGTCACTGATATATTATACTCCAGTGACGTGCGCACCAAAGAGCCCGTCACCGATACTATTTCCCGCCAAACTTGCTCCTGGCCTGGATACCAGTGGCGGGCTCACGTTCGGCTCGTCACTGGTACGTTGTTTACCAGTGGCGGGCCTGTATATGTGCCCGTCACTGGTAACCTGCCCTATAAAAAGCATCAGCAAGCTCGCTGCTGGCCAGTCATAGCTCCACTAGCCAGCAGCGAGCTCGCCGATCGCTTGCACGTCCGCCGCCGCCGTACACGCCCTGGTAAATTCCTGCCCTCCAAAATCTTCCCCCACCTCCCATAGCTCCCTTGCCATCTCTCTCTCCCTCCTAATCTAGCTAGATCATCCTGATCATCACCTCTAGCTTGCTCTGCCCCAAATTTGCTTCAATTGCAGCCCCCCAAACCTCTCCCTCCATAGCTTAGCTCTCTAGTTTTCAGGAAGAATCAATGTTCTAATGAACCATATATGCAAGATCTCACCTTAGTTTATTATGATCAGTGAGATGAATTTGATCTGTACATTGCTTTAATTGATATATGAGTAATTACATTTCTTATGCACTGAGGCAGAATCACATATGTGTAATTATGTATACATTGGTTCATATATGTGTAATTATGTTTCTTATGCACTGAGGCAGAATCATATATATATGTGTAATTATATATGACTGTTGCTTATGTATACATATATAAATGTTTGTGTTAAACTGTCACGTACTGCCTCCGTCGATCATATGAAATGAGAAATGAAATGTGTAATGCTACGACATCGATCGTATGAGATGAATATTTGCGGAAGGGTTTGTGATCCACCATCGAGCGATCGTTTTGACAAATTTGTTCATATATTGCTTGTGGTACCGGCCATCGAGCCGAGGCAACGTTTGTGTTACTCTTTGTGAACACTTGAGTTGTCAACGTTTTGTCAAAATGTTGCTTTGTCAACCTTTTGTCAACGTTCGACAAACTCGATTTTAGTTATTTTAGCAAAGGTCATGCCAAAATTTTCTACGGGTTGGTACTAATTAATTTTCGTATATCTTAGGGATCGAACGACCGATGGATCGAAGTTGGATGTATGACGGCGATCGGAGCACACAAAGTTTCTATACATCTTTGAATGAGTTCTTTGATTTCGCCGAGCGAGATATGGTGCGAAAGGGTGGCACGAAGATATGCTGTCCGTGTCGTGATTGCAAAAACTTGAAGATATACGAAAGGAAATCTGGTTTTTTGCACATGCACTTGGTGCGATGGGGTTTCATGGCAGGTTATACACGGTGGACAAGTCACGGTGAGGAGGATGAGGTTGTTGCCGACGACGAAGGGTTAGATGAAGAAGCAGGACATGGGGAGCCAGAAGCAGAACGGTTGGATTATAAAGATGCCGGAGGACATGAAGAGGCCGAAGCGGATACGCGAAGCACGGGAGACAATTTGGTCGGAATGGTCCAGGACCGTCATGTGCAAGAGCAGGTTGTGAAAGAGACGAATAACGATAGTGCGGCTCGTAGAGAGGCCGCCAAGTTGGAGACACTGGTGAAAGACTCGAAAACTCCCTTGTATCCTGGTTGCAATCCCGAGCACACCCGCCTCTCAGTCACGCTCGAACTTCTAAGACTCAAGGCACGCCACAACAGCACAGACACAAGCCTCGAGAGACATTGGAGTATCTCGCAAAAGTTCTGCCGGAGGGGAATGTGTTGCCTCGCGGTTGCGATGAGGCCAAGAAGGTCGTGTGCCCTCTTGAATTAGAGGTGACGAGATACCACGCGTGTCCGAATGACTGTATCATTTATCGCAACGAGTACGCGGAGCTAACCAAGTGTCCTAAGTGCAAAGCATCCCGATTCAAGCGGGGAAAGAACTACCAACCAGATGGTGACAACGGAGTGAAGAGCGGTGTTCCTGCAAAGGTTGTATGGTACCTTGCACTCATTCCCCGTTTGAAGTGTCTATTCGCAAACAAGAAGGAGGCAAAGCTCATGCGTTGGCACGACGAGAGGCCAATGAAAGATGACGCCGTGCTGAGACACCCTGCGGATGGTTGCCAGTGGAAAGCAATCGACGACCAATACCCCGAATTCGGAGGAGAGCCGAGGAATATCAGAATTGGAATGAGTACGGACGGACTCAATCCTTTTGGAAAAATGAGCAGTAGGCACAGCACTTGGCCCGTGGTCGTATGGATGTACAACCTCCCTCCGTGGCTCTGCATGAAGCGGAAGTACCTACACCTGTCTATGCTAATTCAAGGACCACAGCAACCAGGGAACGATCTGAACGTGTATCACCAACTACTGAAGGAGGAACTAGATACACTCTGGGCTGAACCAGGGGTCCGGGTCTGGGACGCTCACGAAGGAGACTACTTCAATATGAGAGCTATGATGATCACAACGGTGCAAGACTATCCCGCTTATGGATATCAATCCGGTCAGGTTTGCCATGGATACCAAGGATGTGTTAAGTGCATGGAAGATACAACAAGTCGTCACCTACCGGGCTCTCACAAAATCGTGTACATGGGCCACCGAAGATGGCTTCAACAGGACGACCCGTGGAGACAAGAAAAAGAAAAGTTCAACAATACGATTGAGACCCGAGGACCACCACGTAAGAGGAGTGGGGAAGAAATATATGAGATGTTGAACTCTTGGGGTGAGTGCCCTAGGGCGGGAAAGAAGCAGAAGAAGGTAAAGCCGCTTGGGAGGCGTATGGAAAATGAAATCTGTATTCTGGGACTTGCCTTACTGGCCTTTTCTCGAGACGCGTCACTGCATAGATGTCATGCATATTGAGAAAAATGTCTGTGAGAGTGTGCTTGGTCTCTTGCTCCACATGGCAGACAAGACAAAGGATGGGCCGAAGGCACGAGCTAACTACGAGGAACTGGGGATAAGACGAGAGCTGTGGGCCAAGGAGGAGAAGACCAAGTTGGGCAGGAATGTTACCAAAATCAAGACGGACTGTCCCGCCGCTTGCTACACTCTAAGTATAGATGAGCTTGATAAAATCTTCAAATGCCTCAAAGGTGTCAAAGTAACTTCCGGCTACTCGGCAAACATACAGAGATTTCTAGACATGCAGAACCACAAACTAATCGGTATGAAGTCTCATGACTGTCACGTGATGATCATGCAGATACTTCCGGTTGCAACTAGAGGGCTAATGGAGCCATGGATCTGCAAGACACTGCTTGACCTCTGTAACTTTTTCGACATTATCTCTCAGAAGTCCATCACTAAGAAGTGTTGCCGGTGACTGCAGGCGGAGATCATTGTCATACTATGCGAGCTTGAGATGTACTTTCCACCCGCATTCTTCGATGTCATGGTTCATCTCATGATCCATATCGTCCCGGAGATCATCGACCTAGGTCCCGTATTCCTACACAACATGTACCCGTTGGAAAGGTTCAATGGGGTCGTCAAGCGATACGTTCGTAACAGGTCTCATCCGGATGGGAGCATCGTCCAGGGCTTTCTCACGGAGGAGAGCGTCGAGTTCTACACGGATTACATGAAAGTCGACAAACCTATAGGCGTGCCTGTTAATCGGCACATTGGCAGGCTCGATGGCGTAGGTCACCGACGCGGAAAGAAGGATTTACATGTGCACAGTGACGTACCGAACCGATCAGACGATTACGTCAGAGCGCACACAGTAGTGCTACAGCACCTGTCAGTGGTCCGGCCTTATGTTATTCAGCACATGGCAATGTTAAAAACAAAGCACGGCACAAGAAAGACCGAAGCGGCTCTCATGAAAGAGCACAATGCTATGTTCGCCAGGTGGCTAAAAAACTACTTTGACGAACATAGCTTCTCAAAAGATGATGACATAGCACGGACGGTGTTCCACGTGGCACAGGGACCCCTGATGAATGTCGGGACATACCAAGCATACAATATCAACGGATACACATTCTATACAGAGACACAAGACCAAAAGAGTGTGTACCAGAACTCTGGGGTGACGATGGAGGCCCTAACCGGTAAGACAAAGGACAGATACTACGGTAGGCCCGAAGAGATTTGAGAACTTGACTACACCGTAACCAAGATCCCCATGTTCCGGGTAAGATGGGCGAAGAATGTCGAAATGGAAGACTATTTGACTACCATGGTCATACCGAAAGTAGTTCTTATTGAGACAGTAAATGTGAAAGCGATCAGTGCCAAAAATGAGCCGTGGGTATTAGCTAAACAAGTGGCCCAATGCTTCTACATAACCAACCCGACGAGGCCAAGCCGTCATGTCATGAGGAGGGGCAAAAGGAGTATCGTTGGAATCGATGGTGTCGTTGACGAAGAGGACTATGACCAATTTGACGACCCGGATACGGAGGAAGACAATGACGGTGGTAACATTCAGCCACGGCCCAGCAGAAGGAGCAGAACTACATGTCCCGCCGTGCTTCCCTTCAAAAGACGAAGTCACTCCGAGGGGCTAACCTATATCAGGAAGAAGAGTAAGACTACCGTTGAGAAGAGTGTCGAAGAGTGAGAAGATTGTCGAAGAATGTCGTACCTTCAGTATGTGCTCCAATTGTTGTAATATAATGACACCATACCAAATTTATGTATATAACAATCGTGCTTTTATGTTAATTCTATCTATACTCACAAAGAAATTTCTATCGGTATACGAGATCCTTAGCTTCTTATGCTATGCACCAATTGTTGTAGTAATGGAGCTATTCAAATGAAAATACACAAGTAACCAAAGTATCGCAAAAGACTTAATTTGTATGGAACACATGTTCCGATTGGAAATGAACTGATAGGCTCTGCAGTACTTCTAGCATTGATTAGGGTAGTAACCAAAACTCCCCGCTGAACAAAATGCTTGTGAAGACGATTAGCATGTTATACTACATCATACGAGTAGTACTTCTAGCACATTATATACGCTACCACTTCATCGAACCTTTCATTTCATCCATCCAAATGAACTTATACTAAACCTTACAAACAAGCAACCACCAAACCACAAGACTCATAACCCTAGCTAGCTTACCAGTGACGAGCAAGATATTGAGTGCATCACTGATAACTTACTAGTGACGAGCCAGTACTAAAAACCCGTCATTGCTAAACCATTTATCAGTGACGTGCGCATATTACAGCCCGTCACTGATAAATCATTTATCAGTGACGCTCACATGTCACGCCCGTCACCGATAAATATTAGCAGTGACGAGCACCTAATGCCGCCCGTCACTAATAACTTACCCCATATAAACCGCCCGCGCGGGACTTGGGGAAAATTCCCCAAATCCCGTGCGCGTGCCCGCCTGGCCCTAGAATTCGCAAATCTCGCCGCCGCTGCTCGCCTCCCCGCCGGACGCGTCCGCTCGCCGGCCTCCCTTGCCTCCCCACCTCGCCGGCCGCCGGACGCCTCCCCCTCGCCAGCATTCCTCCCCGCCGGACTGAACCGTGGACGGCATTGGTGGCCGCCTCCGCTCGCCGGCCTCCCTCGGCTCCCCTCGCCGACCTCCGTCAGCTCCCCTCGCCTCTCCTCGCCTGAGTACATCGCCTCCCTCATCGCGCCGGCGCCGGTTCCAACTAGAGTAAGGAGTTAATTGTTCAAGTTCTTTCAAATGATGAAACTATTGGTTGAACGCGCTTTGCTAAAATAGACAAGAAATAGTGGCAGTCCTTTGAAATTTACTCGATCATGTAAATAGCCGAATGTGAGAAGGAACTTCAACAAGTTCTATGCCACGCACATAAGTCTTGAAATGTCTGTTCCAGCAAGTTTGAAAGAAGCTCATACAAGTTTCATGTATGTCTCAGAAAAGTTCAAAGTAATCACATAATTTTGAGTAGAATTAATGGTAGTATGTGAAATTAGTCATAGAAGTGGTAGTTCCAAATCTGCACCGATTCCAACTAGAGTAAGGAGTTGTTCAAGTTCTTTCAAATCTGCAATGGTTCAAGTTCGTTAATTTGTGTATTGGTTTATATTAGAAGTGCTTTAATTTGGTAGCATCCAGGGAAGTGCTTTAATTTGTGTGCTCACATTGCTTCTGCTGTAATGTACCGAAGATGAATGTGAGATGTGCACGGAATATATTTCATATATGCTTGTGATACCGGCCGTCGAGCCGAGGCAACATTCGTTGCTTTGTTTTTTTTTCAGGGAAACTGAGTTCAACGTTTTGGCGAAATGTTGCTTCGTCAACGTTTTGTCAACGTTCGATACTCAATTTTGCATAATTTTAGCAAAGGTCATGCTGAAAGTTTGAATTTTCAACAATTTATTTCAATAACCTGCCAAAATTGTGAAATGTTTTATCTAATATTTCAAAATCTCAATTGCAAAGAAAATTTTAATTAGCACCCTTGTTTGCTATAATGAATGGATATTACGAATACTAAAGTAATAGGAAGTAGAGTTACATAAGCAAAACTTTTATTATTTTTTTAGCCTCTCATGAAAGCTTTCATAAGTGTAGTTTTCATTAATTTTTGTTTAACAAGTTTCCATTTAGTTCGAAGATGGCCGGAAGTACTCCCTCTTCGTCGCGGACACCAACAGATGCCCCGGCGTCGTCCCGAGATATCGAGGGGCGTGCGGAAGCTCCCCGGGACCTGGCCCTCGAACAAATATCTCAGGGGGCCGCCATCGTCGATGACCCTGCTGCTGGGGATAACAACGAGTATGATTCGTCCCACGATGAGTCGGACGAAGAGTCTGGACGTGCAAAAGAGTCCGGCGGTGCTGAAGACGCGACCGATCGTGACGAAGGGACCGGCCGTGAATACGAGACCGGTTTTGAAGAAGAACAGGCGGACGGGGCTCCACCAGCCAAGCGAAAAAGGCGTCTCGCACCTAGGAGACCTAACAAGTTGAGTACCGACACGTTTGTAATCACTCGAGTGGATGATTTGGGTAAACCTGCCAGTCCTTTAAAAGCTGCACAGGGGTACTCAAATGCCGTAGGCTGCATCCTGCGTGAAACCGTGAAGATCACAACCCCCGATATACGGATGAGAGAAACCGAACATCTTCGAACTCTCCTCTTGGACAGGCTATTCAGTAGGTATTCCGTCCCGGAGGCCGACAAAAATAGAGTCGCAACGAAAGCCCTTAGCATGATGTCCAAATCCTTGAATACCTGGCGATATGGTGCCAATAAAATGAAGGATGAAGATTTCGAGACCGTGATAAAGCCGAAATGGCCTATGATAGATGAGGCGAACTGGACCGAGTTCATTCAAACTCGCTCCGGTGATGAATTCAAGAAGTTGAGTGATTGGGGGAAGGACATGCGGGGAAGATCGTGGGTGACCACAGACTCGGCAGCCGTGGTTACCAAGGGAAGAAGCCAAAATGGGACAAGGAGGATGCAAGGTTGATTGCGGCTGGGAAAGAACCCCCTTTCTCGAACATCCAGCCAGGACGCGGAAAGGATTTTGTGAGGGCCCGCGCAAAATTTGACCCAGCGACGGGGGAACCGATCTTCACGCACGAGAAAATGAAGGACGTGCACGAAGAACTGGTAACCTCTGAACCCATTTTACTTTATTTGTCCTACGTAGATTAATTTCCTAAACATTATGTTTCTAAATGGTTCATGTTACTTACAGAAAAAGCTGAGCCAGCAACCTGAGAGCTCCCAGGACTCTATCGATACCGATAGGTGGCAAGACCCTATCAACAAGGCTCTCGGGAAGCCGGAGACTCGTGGCCGCGTGATGGGCGTCGGGTATGGGGCTCGATGGGCTGATTACTGTCCCCAAACCCGCGAGGCTACCCGCGAGAGGAGGAAAGCGAAGCAAGATAAAGAATTCAATGCGCAAGTGGAGGCGGCGGTGAAACGTATATTAGGGCCTATATATGAGCAGCTACAACGTCCACCCATGCATACTTGTACGTAGCCGCCGCCCTATAATCTAGATACACAGTTGCCGCCCTTCACTGCTGCAAGGAGTAGTAGCCCCTCTGTCTCGGGCATTGGCCCCGGGTTGCCAAATTCAATCGACGGCCTAACGGTAAGCGTCGTCAGCTCAACAAATCGTAACGGTGTCGTACAGATTTCGTTGTTTGGACTCTAACATCGATGACCCGTATATATGTTCCGCAGGTGATAACTCCGTGCCATCTCCAGACCCAAGTACTCGGCTCGATGGTGACGGTCGCGTACGGTCGAGTCCACCCAATAACGCCGGAAAACAGGATGCACTGTGTGGATTTACCACCAAACATGGAGAGGGTGGAGTTGACTAAGATGGTCGGCACCTTTGAGGACTTGGTTTTGAATGACCCCCCTGAAGAGGGATACGAAAAGCTAGGAGCCCGCAAGGGGTTTTTTCTTAGGTGGCCGAAGGACGCGGTAAAGTTGATTGAGACCTCCAATCGTCCAGCACCTTCGCCGAGCCACACCCACAGTCCATCAGCAAGACCATCTCCTTTGGGTATTTGCACACCTCTATCCTATAGGGATCTAGAGATGGAGGATGCCGTGAAGGGCGCGGAGCATGGCATGCCTCGTGACGAAGAGGCACGAGAATTTGTAGATACGCCGCCACCCAAGCATCACGAGCAAGCCCAGACGAAGTTGACCCCTAAAACACTCATGGGCGCAGCCAAAGAAGCGATGGCCAGTCAGAGGGCCGTATCTCTCGATACGCAGCGTACGAGCAAAAAAGGGGCGAAGAAGACACATGCTAGCACCGGTACTTACGATAGACAGGGTGAGGCGAGGTTGAAGAAATCCTTAACCTACGCAGCATCTTCCCAATCAGGACAGCGAGCAACGGGTCATCAATGGCGGGCCTATCACGTCCCGGGTCACCCCATGGTACCAAAGGATGAGTTCGACGTCCTCCCGAATGAAATGAAGATTCTGCATGAGAACATTCGAGAGCTGGAATTAGGACCCGATGAAACTAATGTCTCGTATTACACGGCGAAGGTGCCAGAGGGTTTCCATTTCGTCGAGCAGTATCCCGCGGACAAGTTCTATCTGGACTTTGCGGAGATCTTCAGCATGTTCAACCTTTATCGGCTCGAAGCATCCTTCGTCAGGCTATGGGCGCTTCACCTAACCAGAGAGATCAGACGCCTGAAGATTCTTGATGTTGCAATAGCAGATCCGTATCACATGCACGAGAACAACGTTCGCTCCCAACAAGGTAGAGATATTATGAAAGAATACCTCGTGAGTGCGATGATATCGCATAAGGGCAAGGAATACCTACTCGTGCCCTACAATCCCTTGTAAGTCCTTCTCTACTTTGTGCTTTCGTAAATTTCTCTTTTGCTTGTGCACCTAGCCAACTTCGTGGGTTAATATTGGTTTGTTCACATGTCTGCGTAGCGACCACTGGATCCTCTTAGTGCTAACGCCGAAGGAAAACAAGGCTTATTACTATGATTCCATGAAGAGGGTGAAGAAAGACTACACCCTGCTCAAGAAAGTTCTGGATGATGCTCTCTTCGACTTTGCACACAAGGGAGGAGGAGGAACTATGGTAAAAAGAAGTGGTGGTCCACGCTTCAAACACGTGACCGATTTCTGTTGCAGACAGCAGCCGGAGAATAGTGTGACGTGTGGCTACTACATCTACTGCCACATGGACGACTTTGTACGGGCGCAGAACACGTTTCGCAAACATGACGACTTACGCAAGTGGAGTAATAACCTCGAGCACAAGCCATATGACTGGAAGCAAGAGTTTGCACGCCTCCAGAATGCGTTTGCGAATATCATCAACAAGGACATCGTCTCGGATACGGGGCTTTTCTACGTCGGCAATGACCCAAGGGAGGAACACGCCACTCGCTCAGAGCAACGAGTTCGCCAAATCCCGACCCAAGACGACGCATTCGCCTACATGCAGCTAGGCCCTAGAGGAGGGAAAAAAGCGTGAAGATAGGCCCTTCGAAACGGAAAAAACATTGCATATGTATTGTGTTTGTGGTCGTGTATTCCCGAACTGGTCTACTTTGTACGCTTGTGGACATATTTACGTATTGGCACTTGTTATTTTCGTAGTCGGTTTGACAGATCTACTTATATATTGCGAATATATTGTGTTTGTGGTTTGAAGTTGCACGGTGATATATACTGTGATATATGCGTGCTACTCTGAATATTAATTGCTGATTGCACATATAAATATAATTATTAATTACTAATTGTTGATTGTACATATAAATACAATTATGAATAATTGTACGTCCTCGTCGACGAGGCGACGCCGGGACTCGCACGCGCCAGCCACCGTGTGGCATGGCAGCGGCGGGAACCGGGCCGACTGTCGTGCATCGGGTGAGCTTTCGGTAGGGACGTGACCGCGGAGGGCCACGAGCCTTTATCGTGTGCGACAACTGAGAGCACGAGCGAGGTGGCGTTGGAAGCACCGGGCACGTAGGATGCCGACGCAATGAGGCAATGCTGCAAGCGCTATTAGGCCACAGCGGCACGCCCTAGGGGCGCCCGCCGTGAGGCAACCGTGTATGAAGCACCACTTCCTGTGGGTCGGGTACCAGCATGCAAGCACTTGTCGAGAGAGCGGTATGGTTACAGCCGCAACACTGATGGGACACAGGTGCCAGCAGTCGGCCGCACAACGGCGGGGGTCCTACCGGCAGTCACGGGTCCAAGACAACTCATGCGCTTCGTAGCCGCAGCGGTCAAGCCGTCCAAGCATCCCCCGGCGTGGAGCACAGGGGGTCTACTAGGAGAACGGCAACCGAAGGTCCACAGCATGCGGGAGTTACACCGGCAAACGGTACAATCGTCCGTGCAAAATTTCCTAGAGGCAACATGCTGTCGCGGCAGCAAAAAGGGCCGTTTCTGCTGCCGCGGCAGCACCTTGGCACCTCCTTCCCCACACTACACCCAAGGGGTACACCCCCCTTCAGGACCCCTGGAGTACATAGGGGCTGGAGAGCGCCACAGTTGACGTGATCCTGCCGCGGCAGCGAAAATGGCTGTTTTTGCTGCCACGGCAGTGAAAATGGCTGCCACGACAGCGAAAATGGCTGTTTTTGTTGCCGCGGCAGCACCGTGATAGGGCCTGCTCATAACAGCAGTGACGTGCGGACTGGAGAACTCGTCACTGCTGTAGATCTTAGCAGTGACGGGCAGCAACTATAGCACGTCACTGGTAATTATCTTACCAGTGACGGGCTCTCATACAAGCCCGTCACTGATAAATATATCACTAGTGACGAGCGGATAGCCCGTCACTGATAACCACTTACCAGTGGCGGATCACCAGTGACGGGCCTGCCCGCTCGTCACTAATGGGCTTTTTAGGCCCGTCACTGGTGGCTTTTTCTGCAGTAGCGCAAGTCTAGCAAGGACCGGACCCCTTACAGCTGAAATCTGCTGGAGCAGAGAAGTGGTGGCGAGGGATGTTGCCGTGCCACGGTAGGCGGGTCCCGCCAACTTGTGCATCGCTATCACCAAGTCCAACGTGATGCTGTTGCACTCCAAGAAGTTGTTTCTATCCTCCGACGAAGCTACGACCCGGGTCATGGGGGCTCGGCGCGGCCTCCGTCTCCACCTCTACCTCCACCAGGAGTCATGACACGCTCACCCATGAGGGCCGTCAAGGATGCCCCTGAGCCCAAGCTACACTCCATGGCAGCCTTGCTCCCACTCCAACACGCAAAGCTGTAGCTGTCGATGCTGAAGCTAGCTCTCGGCGACGCCACGATGGAGACGCGTGCACCCTTGATCCACGCTGGCGCTCTGGCTGAGTTCTCGACCCTTCAGAGTCTGCCGTAGCCACTCGCGTCCCCAGCTGCCCTGCCATCTCCCAACATCACAGCGTCTACAGCTGGTTCCTCTCACCTGCCTACTTCTCCTGTCCTAGGTCGCATTCAGCTGCAGGCGACTGGCATGGCAGCCGACTCTACGGCATCCACGCTTCCACTAGATGAGTGCGCCTTAACAGGCTTTCTTGCCAATGTGACCAAACAGCCCGTGGCAGCTTTGCTTGACACGCCGGCGGTGAGAGTCTCGGCTAAGGTGCCCAAACAGCAAGCTATGGCCACAGCAACGCAACGTAGCTCGCGCATTGCGATCAAGCAAGCCAAGAAAGTTGCAGACCCAGAGCGCACGGCCATCGAAATCATTTCACACACCTTCAGGATCCTCCACCCAGACGTCAACTTTGACAGCGTGACTTATGATAGCTATGTCAACTGTTTCAAGACAGCACTCTCCTCTCCGTTGATTAAGGCCATTAATGGTCTGGTGAAGTCCATAAAGCAGGCCAAGAAATGCGTCACTGCGAAAACAAAGAACAAGACCGAAGGGAAGACCACTAGAAGGACAAGACGCTGGCTGGAGCTGTAGGAACGGCTCATCTAGCTGCTTTGGTCTGACTGTTCATTTGTGCTCTCTTAGTAGTTCTTTTGGGTAATGATGTTAGGCCAAATTGCTAATTTCAGCGGCCGGGGGCCGCCGTCGCCTGCGACGTGTCACTTCTCTTTTTCGCACCAATACCTTTGCACCGGCCGTCCTCACCGGGGACGCGTCCCTTGTACCTTGTGTGTCTCTTGTTGTCTCTGTCTTGTGCGTGTTAGAATCGAACCAATCTCCCTTGTCATGCTCATGCATCTCTTGCTGACCAACACCCGCAACCAAACCGCTGTGATCAAGGCCCGAAGAAAATTGCGTTGGGCACGTTTTCTCTGTGCTAGCCGAACTCCACATTTCTCACCTTGATTCCCCTGCAATGCAGCATTAGTAGCTTGATTCGCATTCCATATGGCTCAATAGAATGTTAAACTTATTTGCTGGAATGCAAGGGGTCTCAATACGGCCACGAGACGCTCCTCTGTGCAGGACATCATCGCACCACACGCAGCTCTGTTGTGAGCCTGCAAGAGAGCAAACTCACTGCTGTAGATGACTCCATCGTTGCGGAAACACTTGGACCTCGCTTCCTTGCTAACTATGCATTTCTCCCCACGGTCGGGACGAGAGTGTGAGAACCCAAGGTTTTGAGTTAGTCGAAGGAGGTGTGAGGTGAAAGTCTGGTCAACTCGCGTTGCTGAGTTGACCCGATTCCGTCGAGATACGTTGAGAGTTAGGTTGAGAGGGAGAAACTTGTTGTGCATTTGCATTGTTCATGGCATTCATCATTCAGCGCGTTGTTACACAATTGCATATGCACAATTAAAATAGAAACGTTATTAACTAAAGAATAGCATTACAACGTACATGATAGTTAATTGAAACTTTATTAATTAAAGAATGTGACACAAATGTCTTAGTACAACATTGTTACAAGAGTAAATAATAAAGAAAAAGAAAAATTATAGAGTGATATATTCTACCTATACATAAATTTCTACACCTAATCTTCGTGTCAAACTTCGAGCCGGAAAGGAACACCGAATGTTGGGGGAGGCAACCTTTGAAAATATCTGCGGTGTCCGAGGCCGCGGAGTATATGAACTCCGGACCATTAGGAACTCATAATTGCTGTTGGAGGCAAAAAGTTTTGGAAAAACAATGTTGTTTTAAAATATATGCGGTTCACCGGCACATTTTCAACCCCTAGGGTTAGCTATGGGGGCAAAAGAATACTGAGGTAGAACCTAGATAGAACTTTTTTTTCAGAAATACATTTTGGAAAATGTTTTGTTTTCGAAAATGTCCGAGGGCCACGTGGCTAAGACCCTTGTTGGACAAATCTCTCTATATATATATGTGTGTGTGTATGTGGAGAAAAGAGGTGAGAGGATGAAGATAGTTTTATTTTTACCTACACTACTTGCCTCCATAGGATGAAAATAGTTTCTTAGCTCACAAGGCAGCCAAGGTAAATATCAGCCAAGCCATACTCAGTAGTAGCCGATCAATAGTAGCAAGAGATAGCCATTAGATCAGTACCAAAACAGCCACGTATCAAAGTTTGCCACAGCTAGAGGTGGCAAAACTTACCACGGAAGGGAAAAAGAGCTACATAAGGCTCTTAGTAATAGGAAGAGGGCAGCCAAAGAAAGGAGGAAACAATGGTGCTAGTAAACCATCGAACCACACCTCCCAAATAGGGACTGATCCCATAGCCATAGCATGGCAGCCACTTAAGGAGACCTAGATCCATCTCAGGAACCAGAGTTACCATAGAAGAGAGTAAGGACCAGGGAGCATCAAGTTCGGAGGAGGAGGAAGATCACCAGGGTGTTTAGGAGTCAAGCTCCAGGAGGCCGAGACCACCAAGTAGAGAAGAAGGAAGCGGGTCATCAAGATCAAGAGGATCAGCCGAGAAGAGGAGAGCAAGCTATTAGCAAGCTTAGGAACCAACTTGTCTTGCCCAAATTGAAATAAGGTAAGATCCCATTCCAAGCCATCATAGATTACCTATGCAAATGAAAGAGAATCTGATATATAAGAGAGCCCTTAGATTGTAATTTCATCGTAGGGCTTTTCCTGAGGCAACTAGCATAGTGAATCTGTTCTTATCAGATTTCTTATCACTTTTTCTCAAGTTTTCAGAAAAACATCATAGTGTATATATCAAGGCAACCAATAGGCAACATGTGCAGTATATGTTCTTCAGCTTAATGAACTGACATAGACATACACATATATGGGAGAAAATAAAGAACGACTAAGATCAAGCTAGCAGCTGTTCCATCAGTTTAAGTAAGCTCACACAAATAAAGAGCATCACCAAGTAAATAAATGAACCAAAAATTAAGTAGATCATCTGTTTTTATCAATTCTATTGACCAATACTCAAAGGTAAAGCACCAGCATAAACTAGCCTAGGAAGCAAGAAGTAGTATCTATTCTTACCAGTTTTAGTTAAGAAATACTTCAGATATTAACATCGGCATTAGTTAATTAAGACCAAGTGTAACCTTCGTTTTCTGATTTGACAAATATAAGGCACATATGGAACCAGTGATAAGAGGCTAAGACCGAGTGTCAACATTGTTCTTCTCAGTTAATGCTAGATCAAGCTAATTAGCCAATAAAATGTTCTGATCTTGTTAGACCGTACCAATCAAAAGTGAGCTAAACAAGCCATAATAGAGCACATATATGTTCGGCATCAGTAATAAAAGATCAGACAATAGTCTATTCTCATCACGAATTGAGCTTAACAAGTTATAATCACAAATGCATCAGCAAAGCAATGCTTAGAAACCAGAACCATAGACATGAGCACTGGGTCAATCGATTCAGAATAAGGAATCACCTATGCATAGCATAAATTTTCATCCCAAGCCTTAGCCGATTTCAATCAGAGCAATTTTAGTAAGTAAATGAACCATCACCCTAAGAATCAAGAAGTAGAATAGGGAATTGGGGGCAAAAGAGGTTTACCAGAGAAAGAGGAGGTGGACAGCACGGGGAACCCCACTGCACCACCGGCGAGGGGCGGGCCTAGCGGAGCACCGCCGGTGGCGGGCTACAACGCCGGGCCACGAGCCACCTCGAGCGGCACGGCGAGACGACCAAGGGGGTGATGGCCGACGAAGGGCACCGGCAGGACAAGCCAAGCCCGAGCTTTAGGCTCGTGGCGGAGACATCCCGAGCCGGCTCGGGCGGGTCCGAGCGGGGCGACGGAGGAAGCGGACCCGGCGGTGAGGTCCCGAGCTGGAGGGCGGAGTAGGTAGCCGAGGCGGCGGGTTTGAGATGACAAGGAACCCATCGGGTAGATTAGGTTTGGGGGAGCCGAGTGTGCTCACGAGCGTAGGGAGGAGAAACGGGCGGAGCCGCTCTCGCCCGGCGTCGAGAATGGCGGCAAGGATTTAGGAGGCGGCGGTATGCTTGAGGAAGGAGAGAAGCGGAGCGGTCGATGCTTGGGTGAGAGAGTGCAATGCGGGGTGAGTACAGGTGTGAGGTGAGAAGAGAGAAGGATCTGAGGGAGGCCGGGTGTGGACTGCGGGTAGTAGGGTTAGTGTAGGGCAGCTAGGCCAAGTGGGCCGTTTAAAAAAAAGAAAAAGAAGAAAATAAAGAAAATTAATTAAAATTTAACCCAAGTAGAGATTGCTCTTTTTCCTTAGAATAGGAAATAAATACCAAATTGATTTAATCTTCTCAAAATTCTTTTCTTTTCGGAAGTAAATAAAAACCCAAGTCATCTTACTTTCTTTTCCTGTAATAAGGTCAAATTTTGAAATCTTAGATTAACTCCTAGATTAACTTGGTTAAATTGTTTTTCTTTGAAGTAGGAGTTACAAATTTAAATTAAACCATAGAGTAAATATTTAGGTTAACCAATATAGATCGAGTAGAAGTATTAAAATTTAAGTAAAATAAATCAAAGACTAAAATGATTAATGTGGTTATGAGAAAAATCAATGCGAGCTTTAAAAATAACTAAAGTTTGATTATCCTTCTAAGAAATTCTGGATCTTTAAAAGAATGTTTAAAGGTTTACCTCTAAATTTTCTTAAGAGTATTTTAATACATGCATCCTCTCATGCATGTGTTGACATGGCATCTGCATTCATATTTGGAATTTCTGGAACAAGTCCTTATTGGACTTTATCGGTTTTCTTTGCCAGAAACCGGAGTTCAACAAGTCAACCCGTCGAACTCCATTTCAAATCCGATACCAGGCAAGTCCAGTTTCTTGTTCATATCCGTTGAGAATGATTTGCAAAACTTTCATTCTTGTCTATAACATGCATAAAAGGAAATCCTATTCTCTAAAGGTGAATCAACTGTGAATTTCTGATCGCCGGTTTTTGGGCGTGATCATGGTGGGTGGTGAAACCCTGGAAAGGTGTGGAGACACATAGGAAGGCGGGTTTCATCACACTGGCTTGTTCATATAAGGTTAAAGAAATCAATGATCTATTATGCTTAAGGGCCATAGTGACCGCGCATACCACATACCCTGTATGGGCGGGGCTGAGCTAAAGTACCTTTGCCATAGGTCATACTCCCCTGGGAATGGAAGACCTCAATAGTTGGATCTGTAGTATCAACTATTGGGAAGGTGGTGTTAGTCCCTTGCACAAACCACAAAACGTTGGATCTGTAGTATCAATGTGAGTCCTAGGTGGGTTACAACGTGGAGTATGACTGAGCGGGCGGTGAAACAACTCTGTGATCATGAGAGTGTGAATGAGCCCTACAAACTCAGACACATGACCAAGTTCGTTTGTAGGTACAGTTGCGCACCTCTGTAGAGTGTAATAAAGTGTGGCAGTGTCACTCCATATTCCTAGTTGGAACTACGAATCTGGCAAGAAAAGGATACATCGGAGATCCTAGCAGCCTGTGAGACATGAGATCATAGTCTCTTAAATTAAAACTTGACTCTCTTACCTTACAAAATGCATTCTTTTGGAGAGCACCGCTGTTCTCAGTAGATAATACATCAAACACCTCCTTGCTATTCCTGGACTTGTTGAGCATCTTTTGTACTCATCCCTCTATTCTAATTCCTTTGATAGACTGTGAGCTGATGACGGGTCAAGACATAGTCTTCATCGAGGTCGAAGACGAAGTCTCCGAGGAGCCGACAGCAACAAAGGAGGAAGAAGGAGTAGAATACTACTTCGACTACCGTGATGAAAACCCTGAAGCATAGAGTATAAGTATAAAAAGTGGGAGACAAGAATTGTAGATATGTCTTTTGCTGTAACTGAATGGAATGGTTTTAAATTCCCCATACTTTTGGGAATAAGTTTGTATAAGTGTATCTTGATCTTGAGTTTGTAAATTAAGTATTGTAATAAATGGACCACTGCAATGCTTCTGTCGTGCTACTCTGTGTGATGTGTTGTGGACGAGAAGGCACTTCGTCTATGACATGTCAAAGACTAGCATATTATCCAGAGGGGTAATATGTGGGTCGCCGCAGAGAGGAGGCATCATCATTGCTATTTCGGATGCTTTCTTCTCTCTAAAAAAGTCCACTGCGCCCAGAACACCATCACAGCCTCCATTCTCATGAATAATGACCACCAGGCATGGACACTAACTTCAGTCTATGGCCCTCAAAGTGAGGCTGACAAGATGGAGTTCATGGAAGAAATCAAACAGCTACACCCTCTGGTCCCGGGTCCTTGGGCTATTGTTGGAGACTTCAAATTAATCTATAAAGCAGCGGACAAATACAATACAAGGATCAATAAGCGGCTTATGGGAAAATTTTGCCACACCATCGACATTCTGCAACTGAAAGAGTTCCACGTCACTGTAAGAAGATTCACTTGGTCAAACGAGCAGGAAAACCCCACTTTTTCACTACAATTGACAAGGTATTTGTCACCGGCGATTGGGAAACTCTCTTCCCCCTTGCTCGACTCATCGCTCTGTCAAACTGACTGCTCTGACCATTGCCCCCTCATGCTCCTTGGGGTCTCGGGAGGCACGTGAAACTTTAATTTTCGCTTTGAGTCTTTCTGGCCGCGGCTCCAAGGATTCACCGAGAAGGTTTCAGATGCGTGTTCATCCTATGTTGGAGATTTGGATGCGATTAGATGCCTTCGCATTAAACTATCCAGAACGGCGAAGAGCTAAAGAGGTGGCAAAGGGCAACTGTAGGGAATGTCAAAATTCAGATCGCTATCTCTAGGGAGATCATCGGGCGTCTGGATGTCAAAATGGAGCACCGTAGTCTATCACACGAAGAAAGAGCCCTCCGTGCCGACCTCAAGAACCGGCTTCTTAGACTTCTCGCCATTCAAAAGACAAAGTTCAAGTAGCATGGATTAGAGAGGGAGATGCCAACACCAAGCTCTTCCATATGAGGGCAAATGGATGTAGACGCAAGAACTTCATCCAGACCATCCTTACAGATCACGGCTTAGCTATAACCAATGAAGAGAAGGAGAATGAACTATTTAACCACTTCAAAGGTCTTCTAGGACAGCCTGGCAACTGTTCCAGCCATTTGGACTGGTCTGCTCTTGGCTACACTCCTTACGGCCTATCAGAGCTCGATGAACCTCTCACTGAAGAGGAAATCAGACTTGCCATTTTTAACATGCCCTCTGATAAGGCCCCAAGACCCAATGGCTTTACTGGTGGTTTCTTCAAAACTTGCTAGAGCATAATGAAACACGATGTGGTGGTGGCCATCTACCAGCTTGTAGACCTGAGGGGAGGGTGTGCCTCTCATAAATTCAGCAACCATTTTCCTTCTTCCAAAAAAGACGGACGCTAACCACATTTCGGACTATAGGCCTATTAGTCTCATTCAAAGCATTGGGAAATTTTTTGCAAAATTCCTAGCCAACCGATTGGCACCAAAACTTGATGATCTTGTCTCAATAAACCAGACTGCTTTCATAAACAAGAGATGTATCCATGATAACTTCCTCCACATGCAAAACTTGGTCAGGGAGCTCCACAGAACAAAAATGCCGGGCCTCTTCCTCAAACTCGATATCTCTAAGGCATTCGACTCTGTGCTGTGGCCGTATCTATTGGAGGTCCTTGAAAACATTGGGTTTGAGCAGCGCTGGAGGGACTAGATTTGTCTGCTACTCTCCTCAGCCTCCTCCAAGGTCCTTCTGAATGGTTCAGTAGGCCAACCTTTCTTCCATGCCAGAGGATTACGCCAAGGAGATCTGCTTTCTCCCATGCTCTTTATCTTGGCCATCGACCCACTGCAGCCTATTCTACATCTCGCATCAGATTCCAATATTCTAAGTCCAATCAGGACGAAGATGGCAAATTTCCGCATATCCTTATACGTCGATGACGTGGGGATTTTTGCAAATCCGGACCAGCATGAACTCTCGACGGTACGACAAATCCTCGAAACTTTTGGACATATGAGTGGGCTGGTCATCAATATGGACAAGACTAAGATATTCCCCATAAGATGCGAAGGGCTGGACCTCAATTCTCTGGTGGGGACTTTCCCAACAAAGTACCTGGGCCTGCCACTCCACTTTCGTCATCTCCGAAAGGCAGACTTCCAACCTCTGATTGATAAAGTGGCCTCCATTTGGCCGGATGGAAAGGAAAATATTTGTCGCGTGCGGGACGAATCATGCTTACAAAAACAGTGCTCTCACCGATAACCACATACCACCTTACTGTGCTTCCAGTCCCAAAATGGGCAAGGGCCAAGGTAAACCGCCTATATCGGAAATTTATTTGGAAAGGAGACGATGTGCATCTTGGAATACAGTCTCTAGTGAATTGGAATACAGTCTGTTGACCCACTTCTCTAGGTGGCCTTGGCATTATGAATCTTGAGAAATTTGGAAGGGCCCTCCGTCTCCGTTGGCCTTGGCTCCAGTGGACTGAACCCCGTAGGCTGTGGGTCGGCTCACAGCTTCTTTGCGATACTGCCAATATGGATCTATTCCGTGCATCATCAGTGATGGGGAAAGGCCCTTTTCTGGCATGATCATTGGATTGGACACTATGCCCTCAAGCTTAGAGCACTTGGGCTCTTCAAGATAGCAATAAGGAAGAATAGAACTGTAACCACCGAACTCTCCAAAAACAACTAGATCATCTCCCTTGCTCGCATTAACTCCATCCCACTCCTTCTAGAATTCATTGACATTTGGACTATACTCCAAAATTTCAGACTACAGAACAACACCCAGGATTCTATCAGATGGATTTGGACTCAATGCGGTACCTACTCAACTAGCACGGCATACCAAGCTCAATTCCATGGTTGCACCACTGGCTTCAAGTCAGCGAAGATTTGGAAAGCCGTTGCCGAACCACAATGCCAGTTATTTGCATGGTTGGTTCTTCATGGTAGAACACTCACTGCAGACGCCCTTGCTAAGTGGGGATGGCCTCATGACTTGCCTTGCAAGCTCTGTGAAGCATCCCCAGAGACAGCAAATCAGTTGTGCATGGAGTGCCTATTTACTCAAGCGGTATAGGGGAGAATATGCACTTGGAACAATGACATCTACGCTCCGGCCCCGGTAGATCACTCGACTACAGATGAATGGTGGGAGGAACTCCTGAAGCAGAACTCAAAGGACTCAAAGCGTCGATGTAGCAGCCTCCTCCTATATATTTGGTGGAATGTGTGGAAAGAAAGAAATAGACGTACTTTCAACAACGAATCCATGAACGACGAAGAGGTCGCTTTTCTTACACAACAAGATATTGCATAACACTCTTTGGCGCACACTATGTGTCCGCCTAGTAGCTTTTCTCACAGCGAGTAGTAGGTTTATCTTCTGCCCTCAAATGAGAACAGAGCCAACTCATTTTGGTTTGTCTTTGGCTCCAATGTATATAAAACCTCTTTTATCTTCTCAATGGATGGCAACACTCCTATCGATTTCTCAAAAAAATTAGGTTGTCAACTAGCCGTTTGTTAGTATGTGATATTGGATCAATATGCGAAGTTAAGGTTTAAATTGTTGGTTTGGTTGATATAAGATAGTACAAATAATAATAATTAATTAAAGCTCGAATAGCTTTCTGTGAGGTGTTCAGTTATGAACAGTTGTGATACCATACACCTCATGATCGTTTAATATCTCACGGTATCAGACCTCAGATGCTTCTGCTGTTATGCATAACAAGGGAACAAAGCATAATGTAGTCCACTACTACAGAAAATATAAATACTGACGGGCCAAAAACCCACATCAGTAACGGGTATTTGGCCCATCAGCAACTAAAGGTCAGTAATGACTCGTATTATCAGTGACGGGTAATAAAGGTCATCACTGACGGTTTAAATTTCTACCCGTCCGTGATGGTAGAGTCATCACTGACGGGTACTTTTTTTACCCGTCAGTGATGACGTTTTCACAGGTGACGAAAAGTCATCACGGACGGGTAGAAAAAGTACCAGTCAGTGATGACTTAGTCACCAGTGACGGGTAGAAATTTTACCCATCCGTGATGAGAGTCATCACGGACGGGTAAATATTTGACCCGTTAGTGATGGTGTTTTCAGAGGCGCAAAAAAAAGCCCTACCCGGGCACTGCCGGGTAGGGTTACACTAAAATGGCTATAACTTTGCATACGCTGTCCGTTTTGGCTCCACGACCACTCAAAATGACCGTATCGAGGAGGCGCATCTGAAAAATCTACTCGTCTTTAGACCTGTACATTTTTTCACCTCCAAATTCGGCCTCTAAGATTGACTTTTTCCCCTCCAAACGAAACATCGCATCTTCCGACCCTCCGTTGAACTTCTTCCCGAGCTCCAAATGCAGTAACCTTTGCGGATTCTGAACCGTGAGGGACTAGAGCTGCTAGAAAAAAAATATGAGAAAAAAATTTAAAAATAAAAAAATTGCACTCCAAATTCGGGCCTCTATGACTGACTTTTTCCCCGAACGAATCATCGCCGGTACCGAACCCTCCGTTGAACTTCTTTCCGAGCTCCAAATGTAGTAATTTTTGTGGATTCTGAACCGTGAGGGAGTAGAGCTGCTACAAAAAAATACGAGAAATTTTTTTTAAATAAAAAATTTAGGCACTAGTAACTCGGGAGGATCTTTCTTACCTTGAATCCAACTGAAACTCCCGTGTAAGCTCCACCATGTTCCTACGGGGATGGTGATGTGAAGAGGATATGCTCCCTTGTGACTGATTTGGACGGGAAGGATGAGAGGAGAGGAGAGGAGGACAAGGGTGGAAGGAATGAGAGGAGCGTGAAAGGGAGAAGGAAAAAAATCTGGATCTGGATCTGGATCTGCACTGAGGGGCACTGAGGTGAATTATATACCCCGCGAGATTCTAAAGTATTGGGTTTTGAAATTTCAGAGTTGGCGGGATTCACATCACTGATGGGTTAAGTGAAAAAATTTCAGGTTTTGAAATTTCGGAGTTGGCAGGATTCACATCACTGATGGGTCTCTTTTTAACCCACCAGTGATGAGTTCCACACATCACTGACGGCTGATAAAACTACCCGTCCGTGATGACAAAATTTCAGGTTCTAAAATTTTCGAGTTGGTGGGGTTCACATCACAGACGGGTCTCTTTTTAAACCCGTCAGTGATGAGTGGAAGTCATCAGTGACGGGTAAGAAACAACCCGTCCGTGATGACAAAATTTCTGGTTCTAAAATTTTCGATTTGGTGGGGTTCACATCACGGACAGGTCTCTTTTTAACCCGACTGTGAGAACCCTAATTCTAACGCTAGTCGAGAGAGGCGTGAAGTGGAAGTCGTGGAGCAACTCGCGTGTCGAGTTGATCCGAACCTATCAGGCTACGTCGAGAGTTAGTCGAGAGGGGGAGGAAGTGGTTGTGCATTTGCATGTCATCTGCATCATCGCATGGCATGTAGTATTCGTGCATGGTAAATACAATTGAAATTAAACTTTATTAATTAAAGGAAGAATACAATAATTGAAATTAACTTTATTGATTGAATAAATGTTATAAATGTCATGATACAACAATATAGTTACAAATGAATAAATAAAGAAGAAAAGAAAATTACATGTTAAGATAATCTACCTATACAACATCTAACCCTAGATCTTCAAATCTTCGAATCTGTAAGTCTTCAAGTCCTGAGTCGGAGAAGAACGCCGAGAGTCGGAGGGGGAATATCTTCGGGAATGTTGGCGACATCCGAGGTCAACGAGAATATGTACTCGTGACACTTGGAATTACGCCGTTTATGTAGGACGCAAATGTTTTTGAAGAGCGACGTTTTGAAATAAGGTTGGTCTTGTCGGCACAGTTCCGCCGACAATCCGCAGGGTTAGCCGCGGGGGCAAAACCGTGCCGACGACCTAAATAAATTTTAGTTTTGAAAATAGTTTTATAAAACAATGTTGTTTTCAAAAATGTCCGATGGGCCACGTGGCTAAGACCCTCGTCGGACAACTTAACCTAATTTATCACATATGGAGAAAAGGGATGAGAGAGGTATGAAAATAATTTTTATCTATCCAATACTACTTTGCCTCCATAATTCTATTTTTGGAAAAGAAATTATTTTGCAAACAAAATTGAATGAGATAGCCATCCATCAATAGTTACCCAGCCAACTATGCTGCTGACCGAAGTCAAATTCCTTAGTATACAAGGCAACCAACAAATATCAGCCGAATAGCACATCCAGCAGTTTTTGCATATAATCCGAACCGAGGCATCAGGTGTGAATAAGGCATCAAATAAGGCAGCAGTAAAAGAAATATCTCAGCCAAGATATTTCAGCCCAAAGAACTTTAACTAGAGTTTCTTAACCAAGAAGCCAACCAAAAATCTAAAGGATAAGGTCATGGGGCATTCGGGAGTATTGTCAGGAGAGTAGAGAAGCTTGTAGAGGAAGAGGGCAAGACCTTAAGGCAGAGGAGCAGTAGTATACTACCACCCCACGTACACTTCGGGAGCTAACCGAAAACCCCATCAGCAGTAGCAGCAGCCATACTCAGAGAGTAAGAGGCCACTGCAGAGGAACATTCAGAATTAAGCTCTAGGAAGACAAAGTCTGGAGCACAACAAGGCCACCAGGATCATCACGGGTAGGAGAAGGAGAAGGGAAGAATAACAAGCTTAGGGGTCTGATCTTGCCTTGCTCAATCCAGTTCAAGGTGAGGATCAGTAATAACACCATAAACCCTCTTATATCCATGCATTTTAGCATGTTGATAAGGACCTCAGAACCCAAGTATCATCATAGAAAATCTTGTGGGAGAGCTAAATAGCATCTGTTCTTATCAATGTTGGCTATAGGATTCTCAAACAAGTTTCTCAAATCTTAGGTTCATCATCGGTTTTTGAATAGGCAGCTTAGTTCAGTACTCTGTTCTTATCAGTTAACACCACAGGTTCTTAAGAAAAATCTCAGCTAAGTAGGCAGCAAAGTTGTAGCATCTGCTCTTATCAAAAATTACACCTTCCTCTAAATCCTGTTTAAAACAAAAGCCATCATAGAGAGGAGCTAGGTCAAGCACAGCATCTGTTCTTCACAGTTAGTAAACTGACATAGGGTTGTGCATAAGAAAGAGGGCAAAGAATAGCTAAGACCCGACTAGCATCTGTTCTGAACAGATTGGGAGGAAAGGAACTCCAATATCAAAGTGCTTGTTAACTTAGCTAATGACCAAGTATAACAGCTATTAGTAAGGCATATGAGGCATACATGTACATATGGGGGGAAATCAGAAAGCAGCTAACTAAGAGCAAGATAGCAATCTCTTCTCCTCAGAATATGAGCATATGTAAATTGAATTCGTCCCAAGCATTCCACAAAAATATCATCTGTACATCTAATAAAAGGCCAACCAAAATCACCATACATGGGATCATTGAGGCATCAATGAGTGTTAAATAACCGGACCAGCATGTCTTTTAGCCTCAACTAGAGCGAATATAGGATTAACACTCCATTTCCAATCAGTTTAATCGGGTAAGGAAGAACCCTAGAAGTAGCAGATTGGGGAATTTAGGAAGAAAGGATAAGAAGGGTGAAGTACCTACCTGAGGAGAAGACCGGCGGCGTGGGCAACCCCATCGCGCCACCGGCGGGAGGCGAGCCTCAGCGGAGCACCGGCGACGCCGGATGCTGCGACGCCAAGGCCGCAGCCAACCCGGGCAACGCGGCAGGGCCGCCTGAGGCGGCGATGTCAAGACCCCAGTGAACCGGAGCGCAGGCGACCGGAGGCGACGAAGCCGTGGCGGCGGCACAAGGAGCAGGAGCGGCGGCCGGGTCAGAGCACCGGTGAAGCGGCGGTGCTCGGGTGAACCCGAGCGGACGGGGACCGGGTCGGGCTGAGGGCTGGTGGCGCCAAAGAAGGGCGCCGGGGCAGTGCCAGCACCCGAGGGCGCCGGCGGCGAAAGGCACGCATGGCGGCGGCGGTACACGGGTGAGTGAGGGAGAGAGCTAAAGGGGAGTTAGGGATTTTCAATTGGGGAATGAAGCCAGTGGAACCGGGTGCGGTTATGACCGGAAAAAGGAAGAAAAAAGAAGAGAAAAAGAAGAGAAAGGGAAAGAAAGAAGGAAAAAGGGGAGAAAAGTAAAAGGAAAAAATGGAATAAAATTTGAGAAAAGGATTGAGAAAAAAAATCTATATATTTAGGCATATAAATTTATGTTCTTAGAACTAGGAAGGAAGAAATAGATAAAAAGGGAGTTAGGAAGATAGATGCATATATACATATATATATACTTAAGTTGTGAATTACTTTTAATTTGAGTAAATGTATTATTCCTCAAAAAGAAGCTAAACTCTAAAAGTGATTCCTAAAGATCTTAATTGATTTCTTCAATAAATCGGAGTAGTAATGTTAAACTTGTGTATTAAGCAATCCAGGAATTCAAATTGAATGAGATGGTCATTAATATAAAGTTGAATATTGATGTTCAAGTTAAATTTATAGAAATTCCCAAATTCTTTAAGGAATATTCAAGAGATCTACAATTGACTCCATTTAAGCAAATTAAGTGCATCATTTCACACATATGCATGATGCCATGTCATTTGCATTCATGATTGGAATTCTCTGGATAAGTCCTTATCGGACTTTATTGTTTTCTTCAGAGACCGGAGTTCCGCAAGCAGACCAGTCGAACTCCACTACTTATCCGTCACCAGGCAAGTCCAGTTTCTTGTTCATGTCCGTTGAAAACTGCCAGATTTCCCTCTTGTCTATAACATGCACTGAAAATCTACTTTCTAAAGATGAATCAACTGTTGTTTTGTTGTTGGATCGCCGGTTCTTGGGCGATGGCATGGCGGGTGATGAAATCCTGGAAAGGGTGCGGGTAGCACATTGGAAGGTGGATTTCATCACACGGGTTTGTTTCATATAAGGTTAATGCAACCAATGATCGACTGTGTTCAAGGGCCGTAGCGATCGCGCATACCACATACCCTGTATGGGCGGGGCTGAGCCGAAGTACCTTTGCCCTCGGTTCATACTCCCCTGGGAACGCAAGACCTCGGTAGTGGGATCGGCTACCGGGAAGGTGGTTTGGCCATAGGGCTACCCACAGTTGTTGAGGTGGTTTGGCCATAGGGCTACCCACAGTTGTTGATGTGGTTCGGCCATAGGGCTGCCCACAAGTGGTATTAGTCGTCGGGCTAGCCACATCTTGTTTGAGAAGGTGGTATTGACCGTTGGGTTAGCCACAACTGATTTGGGGACCGGTAGTCCTGTACGGACTACGACGCGGAGTATGACCGAGCGGGCGGTGAAAAGGCTTTGTGATCAGGGGAATGTGAATGAGTCTTGCAAACTCGGACACATGACCAAGTTCTTTTGTGGGTACAGTTGCGCACCTCTGCAGAGTGTATAGAATTGTGGCTGAGTCACTCCGTGTTCCCGGTTGGAACTGCGAACCCGGCAAGAAAGGGATTCATCGGGAATCCTAGCAGCTTGTGAAACAGGAGATCATTAGCCTCTTTAATTAAAACTTGATTCTCGTACCTTGCCACAATGCATATCCCTTGGGAGAACGTTGCCGTTCTCAGTAGCTAGTGCATCAAACACCTCTTTGCTATTCCTAGACTTGTTGAGTACCTTCTGTACTCATCCCTCTATCTTAATTCCTTTGATTAGACTGTGAGCCGACGACCGAGTAGGAGATCGTCTACGTCGAGGTCGATGAAGAAGAAGCTGAAGAACCGACACCGGCAAAGGAGGAGGAAGGCGTGGACTACTACTACGACTACCGCGACAACAACACCGCCGAGTAGATTTAATAGGACGAGCCAAAGAGAGTTGTAGAAAAGTCTTTTGCTGTAACCAAACGATAACGGTTTTAAATTTCCCGTACTTTTGGGAATGTATTGTAATACTGTATGTTGTTCTTCGAGTTTGTAAATTAAGTATTGTAACATATGGACCGCTGCAATGCTTCTGTCGTGCTACTCTGTGAGATATGTACAGTCGAGAAGGCACTTCGTCTGTGCGTATCGCCGCACCGACAGTGATGAGTTCCACTCAACACTGACGGGTGAGAAAACAACCCGTCCGTGATGACAAAATTTTGAATTTTAAAATTTTCGAGTTGGTGGGATTCACATCACGGACTGGTCTTTTTATTACCCGTCAGTGATATGCTCAACATCACTGACGGGTATTTATTATGCCTGTCTATGATGATGTTTTCATCAAAATCCGTCACCGATGGTTTTCATCCCTGACAGATTTTTTCTTACCCGTCAGTGATGGTAGGGTCCAGGATGACGTGTTTTGTAGTAGTGGTCGTTGGTAAGCTGGAGTCGTAATTCATAATCCGATGTTCGAACAGTATACTTTCTGGTGCTAGCTAGGTTGTGTTTCTCGATCGCTTGATCACAACAATCTCCGTGACAAATATATACACACAGTTCGCACAAAGAGATCCACTTAAACCAACATGTACAATATTTATTCCCAAATCCTTGGATTCACTTAACAAACTAACAATACAAAATCATAAGACTACATAACTTCAAAATTAACGGTTACATCCATTAAAATGATAAATTAATGGAAATTAAAGACCTAATGCAAGTATGTATATGGATTTCCTCACAAACTAGCGAGGCGAAGCTGGAGCAAACCAATGTGCATGAATGCATGCACTTACGTAGGTACATGCGCCATATAGAAACCTATATATATGGCGGCGTTCGCCACGCCGGTCAATTAATCCATTTGTCTTGAATTACTGCCGGCGAGCTGTGTGGCGGGCAGTGGCCGCCACGGTTGTAACATCCTGATTTTCAGAGCTTTTCAAAATCTTTTATTCGAAAATCAGAGCCAAAAAATTTTGTTTTTTATTCTGAGACGAATTAAATCTTAATTGAAATTTTATAAATTGGACCGGAGTTAATTTGAATTAATCCAACTTGAATTGGATTGGCTTTTCAATTTGGAATATATCTCCAGAGTTTTTTTCAGAATTTTCAGAGTTCGTTTGATATTTAATCTCGCTCTACTATTCTTGGTTTTATTTTGGTTTTCTCCTTTTCTTTCCTCATTTCCTTTATGGCCACCATCCCGGCCCATCTCCACCCGGCGCCCCGGCCGCCGCCTCATTTCCTCCCTTGAGCAGCCACCCCAGCAAGTTCTGCGTAGCGCAGCGTGCGCCGCTACCCCTGTTCTAATTGGATTTGACCTAAATCTCTTTCCCCTAACCCTCCTATAAACACCCCACACCCCTCCCACCTTTTCCCCACTCCCCACACTCTTTTCCCATGAAACCCTAGCCCCCAAACCCCCCAAACAGCCGCAACCCCCTCTTTGCCTCCCGTGCAGTTTCTAAACAGCACATATCGCCTCAGTGTTTTCCCGATTCCTGTCACCTCGAACTTATTTTGGCAAATCCCTTTGGTGAGATTGTGTATAACCTTTCCCTCTATCTCTTTGTAAAATTTGGTGAAGATCCAATGGTGAAATCACCGTGAAATCTCCAAATACTAACATGCTGTTTGCACCAAAATTTTCTGCGCGTGCATCTAGATTGGAACGGCTTTCTTGTTGGCTCGGACCTCCTTTTCTAGATCCGTTTGGTGGGATCATGGATAATGTTGTCAAGATAATCTCTACAAAATTTGAAGGCAATCCAACAGTCCAATCTCCAAGAAATCAAGTCTCTTCATGCTGCTGTTCGTGGGTAGATTTGACTGCGCGAACAGTACAGCAACATTATTACCTCTTTTCCCGTTGATCCCTTGAGTCTTTGAAGAATCCCTTTCGTGAAGTTGTGCCTTAGATATTTATAAACACCTCTATAAATTTTCACCTTCATCCATATAGCTGTTTGTCAGGAATTGATCCATCTCCGACATGCTGTCCGCGGACATCCAGATTCCATCTGCAGAACATCTAGCTTGTCTAATCTTTTCCTGTTGACTCGGTAAGAATTATCCAAAACCCTTTGGTGAGATTGTACCTCTGTATGTCTAGTTTCTAACCCAATTAGCGGATTGTGATTTTGTTGAGCGAGCGTCGCGCAACATCAAAAATGGTCTGGTCCATGTCCAATTCTGACCGTTTCGTGTTGCGAATGTCGCCACCACCCATGTAGTTAATCTCCAATCATCTTGTGGTGCATCATGGCATTGTTTTCCATCATTAATCCTTGTTTGAAAGCACTCACATCATCATGTGTTCATATCTAATAATTTTGATGATCGTTTTCATCATCCAATTGAATAGTATGTTATGTAGCATATAGTTTCGTATTGTTAGATGTATGATTGTTATATAGTTCTTACTTTCCCGTTGTATAATATTCATGCTTAAGAGAATTCATCATATTGATCAATCATATTTAATTCATTAATATGTGTATCCATATTCATATAGCTACATGTTGCATGTTTGTATAGTTGAATATAATATGCATACATACAATATAGTTCTACTTTAATAGTCATGAGACATGAGGTGGTTCAACATCTTAGTTCAATCTTGTCTGTATCAAGAATAAAGTTATTCATGTTTAATAAGGTTCATATTGCATGATTATATGTCTCTATACATATAGTGTCTGATGCCTATATATATCTGAACTTAATATTGCAAATAACCTATAGTACTAGAAGCATAATCTTTGCTAAACTAATATTAATATGGCATATTCCATGTTAGTTGATCTTCTATAACGTATGCCTACTAGCACACACCGGATTGTTATTGCATGTGGCACATGATTGCTCACTGTCATGTTAATATCTCTAACCACACGTGATGAATGTTTAATAAACACGTTAGGATCATCATGTCACCATGTGTAGGAAGCATGATAAGATATGTGTGTTGAATTAAATGGGAGTATGACATGATGTTATGCAATAATATAAAGTTTACTACATATGTAGTTATGATTGCATGATGTATATTGTATAGTGGTATGTGCATATATTCTTACAGTTTAACTCATGTTTATTTAAGGATTGCTATACAATAATTGGTCATGTTATTAGCCTCTATTTATAATATGGTTAAGATTGCACGCATAGCTCATATTTGTACAATACATCTCAAACGGTTTGCATATATGTACATGCATACATACACAACCCATTCCATATTTTATATAACAGTTTGTTGTGAATTTGTTTAGCACATTATTGTACTCTTGTTTATATTTTAATTATGTGTTTAAACGCACTTAAGTTGTACATGTCCATCATGACTTTATGTTTATATGTCAGAATAATAACACTTTACTGAATTATTATTACCTGATCATGTTGCATGTTAATTGGTTGTTATATAATGTGTATGTATTAGGATGCATAGGTTCTTATTTCATATGTGATACTAGCATGAAGGAATTCCATGTTACCGTGTTTTATATAGCAAGATAATTTATGTATCTACATATTGTCAGTATATAGGTATGTATCTATATTAGATAAGGTTATATGGTATTTTAGCATGTTGTATCATAACGTATACTAGCATGCTTAGCTTGTTATCTTATGTTGCATGTTCATAAGGTGGTGTATAGTCGCATATACATGGTTAACCTTTAGGTATCGATTATAATATATGTATATATGTTGTTAATAATCATTCCTTACTAAAATAATGTTATTACTAAGTGAAGTATGTGTTGGTTGATTGCTACACCGTATGTTCACAATAGCATGAATAGGGTTGATATTATTGTGTGGCATAGATTGCATATATATATGATGCATGTGATGTAGATGTTAGTTGTTATTTAATCACTGTTTGCATTATTAATGATTGTTGTTAGATTATAACTGCATGATCATATGTTATCTTATGCTACGCCATGGCTAGTCTCTATTTCATGCCTAGTTTATCTAACTTGTTACATGATGTCCAGTTATATGTTGCATGGTAGTTCATATAGATTGTCCTATCGCCTGTTATCATTTCATACCAACTAGCATGCCAGGACCTCGCTTTTCTACTAGTATGATAGGTCATATTTATTTTACTAGTATGTCGGGTTTCTATGATTGGTGATAAGGGTGATCTATGATTGTTATCAACCATATCCTATCTCCAATTGCATATCTATCCCTATCTCGCATGTGGATTAACTTTAGTCATTCGACATACAAATTCTATATGCCATAAACCTATCCTTTTTCCAGAATGATCTTGAGCCGGAAGACCATCTTCGAGTACATGTACTCTATTTGGTTGAGATATATAATCTCACACCTTCCTAGTTGTCTTTCGACAATCCTATCCTTTCAACTTTGTCCTCCGATACCTATCCAACCCTGCTAGCCTGTAACATCCTGATTTTCAGAGCTTTTCAAAAAAAATTATTCAAAAATTAGAGCTAGAAAATTTCGTTGGTTATTCTCTAATTAATTAAAACTAATTGGAATTTCACAAATTGGACCGGAGTTAATTTGAATTAATCCAACTTGAATTGGATTGGCTTTCCAATTTGGATTATGTCTCCAGAGTTTTTTCTCGGGATTTTCGGAGTTCGTGTGATATTTAATCTCGCTCTACTGTTCTTTATTTTTATTTTGGTTTTCTCCTTTTCTTTTCTTCTTTCCTTTATGGCTGCCATCCCGGCTCATCTCCACCTGGCATCCCGCCGTCTCATTCCTCCTTTGAGCAGCCACCCCGGCAAGTGCTGCGTAGCGCAGCATGCGTCGCCACCTCTTTTCTAATAGAGTTTGACCTAAATCTCTTTCCTCTAACCATCCTATAACTACCTCACACCCCTCCCACCTTTTCCCTACTCCCCCACATTCTTTTCCCACGGAACCCTAGCCCCCAAACCCTCCAAACAGCCACCACCCCCCTTTTTGCTCCCGTGCAGTTTCTGAACAGCACATCCCACCTCGGTATTTTCCCAATTCATGTCACCTCGAACATCTTTTGGCAAATCCCATCAATGAGATTGTGTATAACCTTTCTCTCTATCTCTCTACAAAAATTAGTGAAGATCCAACGGTGAAATTACCGGGAAATCTCCAAATACTAACGTGCTATTTGCACCCAGATTTTCTACGCGTGCGTCTAGATTGGAACGACGCCCTCATCGACTCGGACCTCCGTTTCAAGATCCGCTTGGTGAAATCTTGGATAATGTTGACAAGATCATCTCCACAAAATTTTAAGGCAATCCAATGGTCAAATCTCCAGGAAATCAAGTTTATTCATGCTGTTGTTCATGTGTAGATTTGACTGCACGAATGGTACAACGGTATTATCACCTCTTTCCCCATTGATCCAGTGAGTCTTTGAAGAATCCCTTTGGTGAAGTTGTGCCTTAGATTCCTATGAACACCTCTGTAAATTTTCTCCTTGATCCATGTAGCCAATTGTTGGGAATTGATCCATCTCCGATGTGCTATCCGTGGACGTCCAGATTTAATCTGCAGAACATCTAACTTGTCTGATCTTTTCCTGTTGACTCGTTAATAATACTCCAAAACCTTTTGGTAGGATTGTACCTCTGTGTGTCTAGTTTCTAACCCAGTTGGCGGATTGCAATTTTGTTGAGCGAGCATCGCGTAGCACCAAAAATCCTCCGATCTGTCTAGAACCGATCTATGTTCAATTCCGACCGTTTCGAGTTGTAAATGTCGCCCCCACCCATATAGTTAATCTCCTATCATCTTGTGGTGCATCATGGCATTATTTTACATCATTAATCCTTGTTTGAAAGCACTCACGTCATCATGTGTTCATGTTTAATAATTTTGATGATCATTTTCATCATCCAATTGAATAGCATGTTATGTTAGTCTTTAGTTTCATATAGTTATATGTATGATTGTTATATATGTTTCTTTCTTTTCCTTTATATGATGTTCATGCTTAAGAGTTTTCATCATGTTGATCAATTATGTTTAGTTAATTGGTGTACCCATGTCTATATAGCTACATGTTGCATGTTTATATAAGTGAATATAATATGCATATATGCAAGTATTTCTATTTTAATAGCCATTACATATAAGTTGGTTTGACATGTTAATTCAATCTTGTTTGTATCATGAATAAAGTTTTTCTTGTTTAATAAGATTTATATTGTATGATCTTATGTATGTTCACATATATTGTGTTATACAATATATAACTGAATCTAATATTGCATATAACCTATAACAGTAGAAGCATAATCTTACTAATCGAATATTAATGTGACATATCATATGGTAGTTGATCTTTGTATAATGTAACAATCACCACCTACTCAAACATAATAAGATAGTAATAGATTATTGTATATGGCATAAGGTTGCTTAGTAGCATGTTAGTGTTTTTAATCACACGTGATGATGATTGTTTAATAAACATGTTATGATTCCCATGTCACCATGTATAGATAACATGATAAGATATATATGTGTAGATTTAAATGGAAGTATGACATGATGTTATGCAAAATATAAAGTTATTACATATATAGATGCTTCCTGTTTTAACTAATGGTGTTGTAAAATATTTAGCCATAATGGTAATCTTTGTTTATAGTATGGTTAAGATCACACACATGTTTCATATTTATTCGATGCATTTCATGTGGCTTACATATGCAGCTATGTGTATATGTTTATGCATATATACATAGGTTAATCCATGTTTTATATAATAATCTGTCATGCAATAGTTGAACACATTATTTTATTCATGTGTATAATTTAATTGTTTGTTTAAACACGATTAAGTTGCACATGTTCGATATGACTTTATGTTGCATAATCATGTAGTTGCATATAGAGATATATATGTATATATAATTGGACTTAATATTGTTGACAATCTACATGTTGGAATAATAGTCCATTACTGAGTTATTATTATTTAATCATATCGTATGTTAGTTGATGAATATATAATATGTATATACTAGTATACATAGCTTGATATCTTATGTTACACTTCCATAAGGTGGTGTATATTCACACATCCATGGTTAACCTTTAGGTATCGATTATAATATATGTATATATGTTGCTAATAATCATTATTTACTAAAATAATGTTATTATTAAGTGAAGTATGTGTTGGTTGATTGCTACACTATGTACACAATAGCATGAGTGGAGTTAATGTTATGTCATAGATTGCATATATGTATGATGCATGTGATGTGGATGCTAGTTGTTATTTGGTCATATAGTTTAATCACCGTTTGCATTATTAATGATTGTTATTAGATTGTAGCTGCATGATCATATGTTATCTTATGCTACGCCATGACTAGTCTCTATTTCATGCCTAGTTTATCTAACTTGTTACATGATGTCCAGTTATATGTTGCATGGTAGTTCATATAGATTGTCCTGTCGCCTGTTATCATTTCTTACCAACTAGCATACTAGAACCTCACTTGTCTACTAGTATGATGGGTCATATTTGTTTTACTGGTATGTCGGGTTTCCATGTTTCACCAACCATATCCTATTTCCAGTTGCATATCTATCCCTATCTCGTATGTGGATTAACTTTAGTCCCTTTACATGCAAATTCTATCCTCCATAAATCTATCATTTTTTCTAGAATGATCTTGATCCGAAAGACCATCTTTCGAGTACTATCTGGTTGAGATATATGATCTCACACCTTCCTAGTTGTCTTTCGACAATCCTATCCCTTCATTTGTCCTTTGACACCTATCCAACCCAGCTAGCCCTATTTTTCTGGTATTTCCATTTGATATTTAATTTGAATTTATATTTATTCATCTTGCACTTTATTGCTGTTGCGACGAATAGGAAGTAGCGAAGTTGGGTAAAGTCAAGTTCCTGTAGAAGAAGACCAACTCGTCAACGAAGGCATGCTCCCTTTTCTTGATCATGTTGATCCTATATTTTCAAAGTCATTATATTTTATTATTTATAAACATGCATGTAGTTTTTATTCCAGTAGCTAGCGTGTCGATTGACACACTGTACCCTGTCCGCTTGTCGCCCTTGTACCTGTTACCCCGAGTAGATTATTTTAATATTCAGAATATAGTAGAGAAATGCTTAGCCATGCTTAATTATCCCTAGGATGTTTTTACCTTGCCTCCTCGAAGGAACGATCTTCAGATCATTGATGTCACTATTAAAACTTTATTGAACTCGCTGAGTTAGGGCCGGATGCCTGTTGTTTTCTCTCTCTCTATTCTTCCTATTCTACTCTGGGTGAAACTTACCATCTAAAAGGTGTGGGGGACAGCTGAATCACGTGGTGAAGAAGCAATGGTCGTTCTTCATGAGATGAAGAAGCCATTAGTCGTCCGTATCGAATAAGGCCGAAGTCTTGGATTTGAGATTTGTGAAAATAGTACAACCACATGCTATATGGGCACTAGCTTGGTTGAGTAGGTTAGTCGAGTCTTGGTGTCAACATTGCCGTACCGCAGAAGGGTGGACGTAGTTACGAGGACCTCGACACCAATGGGGGCCACGCAGGGTAAGCGGGTGTATCGCTCCTCCGTGTCAAAACCTAGTGGGCATGTCACATCGGGATGAGACTATCTAAAAGACCTCGTCACGGTCACCCTGCCGACACACCGATGGGCGTGTGTACAAGCCTAGGCAGCTTGCCTTAAGGGGATGATCGTGTCATGTGGGTAAAGTGTACAAACTCTACAGAGTAATAAACTAATCGATTAGCCGTATCCATGGTCACGGATGGCACAATGATCTTTCATGATGAAAAGGACCTGTCCCTCTCTCCCTTGCTATTTCCTTCTACCCCTTTGCTGACGAATCCTATGGTTGAGCTAAGGCGAGAGTCCTTGCCTGAGTGTGTTGGTCGTGAACCACACCTGTTAAAAACACCCCTGATATTAAAACTGATTTATATCAAAATGCTGCATTCAAATCTATTATACTAATTCAACTAAAAGTTACTTTACGCAAATAAACCATAAAGCCTTCCTTTGAAGCCTTGCATGTAGTATGGTAGGACTATCGGCCGCCAGGTGGCTTGCTAAGTACGTGAAGTACTCATTGAGCATGTTGTTTGTTGGACATGTTCAGATATCTATGAAGATGATGAAGGCTATGAGGAGTCTTCTACATTAATGCTGAGGTTTATGTCACGTGGCCTCCGTCGACTGCCTGTGGTTGAGATGGAGACATCTACGCTTTATTTTCCGTTGTGTTTCTGAATGGTAAGGGACATAAGTCCTAGTTATTTTATTTAGTCATATCACTGCTATAACTCAATTGTTTATGTTTCTAAAATATTTCGTGATGTGTGCAGTGATATCAATTCGCTTGTGTTCATCAGCTTGATCCTAGACTGATGAGGAGATACACAGGGGGTCTAGAAGTTAAGTCCGGATCCTCACATAGCTCTATTCTTCTGGTATTTCCATTTGATATTTAATTTGGATTTATATTTATTTATCTTGTACTTTATTGCTGTTGCGACGAATAGGAAGTAGCGAAGTTGGATAAGGACAAGTTCCTACAGAAGAAGACCAACTCGTCAACGAAGGCATGCCCCCCCTTTTCTTGATCATGTTGATCCTATATTTTCAAAGTCATTATATTTTATTGTTTATAAACATGCATGTAGTTTTATTCCAGTAGCTAGCGTATCGATTGACACACCATTTTCTTTCCACTTGTCGCCGTTTACTTGATACCCTGAGTAAATTAATATGTTATTATCTCTGAATAGAGTAGAGAAATGGTTAACCATGCTTAAATATATCCTTAGGATATTTTGATTTGCCTCTTCGGAGGAATGATCTTTGGATCGATGATCCTTGATATTGAAACTTGTTGTTGAGCTCGCTGAGCTAGGGCCGGATGCCCGTCGTTTTCTCTCTCTCTCTATTCTTCTAAATTCTACTCTGGGTGAAACTTACCATCTAAAATGGTGCGGGCGACAGCTGAATCAATGTTGAAGGAGCGTATGGTTGTCCTACCCACAGAAGACCGGTTTAAAGGAACCATTGGTCTCCGTATCGCTTAAGGCCGAAGTCTTGAAGTTGGAGAATTATGACAACAGTACAGCCACATGCTATATGGGCACTGGCTTAGTTGAGTAGGTTAGTCGAGTTTTGGTGCCGACATTGCCGTACCGCAGAAGGGTGGACGTAACTACGAGGACCTCGGCACCAATGGGGGCCACGCAGGGTAAGCGGGTGTATCGCTCCTCCGTGTTGAAATCTAGTGGGCATGTCACATCGGGATGAGACTATCTAAAAGACTTCGTCACGGTCACCCTGCTGACACACCGATGGGCGTGTGTACAAGCCCGATTAGCTTGGCATATGGGGATGATCGTGTCAGGTGGGTAAAGTGTACACACTCTGCAGAGTTAAAACTAATCGATTAGCCATGTCCACGGTTATGGACAGCACATGACTCATTCATGATGAAAATGACCTGTCTTTCTCCTCCTTGCTAATTCCCTCTACCCCAGTTCTGGAAAGGTGAAAAGGTGGTTGGAACCTATGGACGAGTTTAGGCCAGATGCCTTACTCGCATGTGTTGGTCGTGGACCCTCACATCTATGAGAAACACCTCTGATATTAAAATTAATTTATATCAAAATGCTGTCTTCGAATCTATTATATTAATTCAACTAAAAGTTGCTTTACGCAAATAAACCATAGAGCCTTCCTTTGAAGCCTTGCATGTAGTATGGTAGGACCATCTGCCGCCAAGTGGCTTGCTGAGTACGTGAAGTATTCATCGAGCATGTTGTTTGTTGGACGTGTTCAGATATCTACGAGGATGATGAAGACTATGAGGAATCTTCTATGTCAATGCTGAGGTTTAGGTCACGTGGCCTCCGTCGACGGCCTGTGGTTGAGATGGAGACATCTACGCTTTATTTTCAGCTGTGTTTCTGAATGGTAAGGAACATAAGTCATAGTTACTTTATTTAGTCATATCACTACTATAACTCAATTATTTATATTTCTAAAATGTTTCGTGATGTGTGCAGTGATATCAATTGTTTATCAGCTTGATCCTGAACTGATGAGGAGATACACAGGGAGGGTCTGAAAGTTAAGTCCGGATCCTCACAACGATTGTTCGGATTGTTCGAGCAACCTGAGGCCCCAGGTTTGCCCGTCATGACTGCAACCTTAGTGGAGTTGGACTCAGAAACTGTTTCGACGACGACGTGCGCACTACCGCATGCCACTGATCACGCCGCTGCGGCGACGGCGGCGCGGGCCTCCCGGCAGCGATGGGTTGCAGTGCCGTAGAGATTACCGCGACGGCCACCAGGATGGCTATTGCCACCATGCTAAGCCTGGCCATCTTGCACATGGTTAATTCCTTGCTTGCAAATGTGTGTTGTGGACTTTGTGTTGTAGGCAGCTTAGCTAGTTACGCATGCATGTCCCCATATATATAGTTGTGCTGGACGGATCTGAACCCATCAGATAAGCGATCTGACGGCCAGTAACCGTCATAGAACTTGCGGGAAGTAGGAAACAAGAAAGGATAGAGGCCCAACAAAAGCTTGATAAGCTTAATGGGAGACTCCAACTTTGCGGCACCTACTGGGTCTCTCTCGCTTTTTGGGTTCGTCAACTACTAACTTTTATTTCTCTGTGACGCCATGTCCAGATGGCTTTTCTTTCCTGCCGGCCAAACAGGAGACCATGGCGAACGTACGCAGCACGTGCCTGGGGTGTTTGTACCATGACGCAGTTTGCAGCTTGCCATATGCACAGATCTGATGGATTTTGTACATAACTTTGTTATCTACCTACTGCGCGGGCCGATAACGCGTGGTGCGACGACATCATCGTGAGATCGACCCCAAACCTTCAAATTCCCGGCGGCCAAACACCCGTCAGGAACTCTGTATTTCCCGTCTGGCATATTATTGCTGACGGCGCGTGACCACATCGGAAGCATGCATATTCTCGGGAAGAACTTCTCATTTGCCACAACAAACTGTCAGGATACTTCTCATGGACGACGACAGGCCTAGAGATCGACCATGCAAACGGGAAACGATCAGGGATAGCTGTTACGAAATAGTTGCCGTCCAAAAATCTTTTGTCAGAAAATGGCGCGTGATGTGCCAATTAGCCATGACTCTTAATTCGCGTGAAGAACTAACAACCAAGGATGAAAGGATGATTAGATGTTGATCTAAAGATTAAAAAGTGATTAAAGTTAAAAAAATCAAACAAATTGAGAAATAGATAATCTCAAAATCTAAACCTAGGAGTTGAAAGACCTACAAACTATGCCAGGGAGAGATAAAAAAACTCATGCAGCGTAACGAGGTCTGATTTGTAGGCAGCATGCTAGCTTGCAGGCGCAATGGCACGTAACTTCCTACAGTTCCATCCACAGAACAGTCTCAGCCATTATGGGAACGGCAGCAACTTATATACAATCTAGTCTTTAGGTGGTTACATCCAATCGGTATTTGGATAAAGATTTAAAATTATTTTACAACACTAACACAACATATATCTATCATGATAGAAAATTTCAAATCCAAATTGGATTTACATATTCAAATATAAAAAAGATAAAATCTACTACGAATAGTAACTAATTGTACTATTTACTGCACAACTATTACTCAAAGCAGATTTTGCCTTTTTCTTTGTTTCTCCACGTGTATATCAAATTTAGATTTGACTTTTTTGTGATGGTATATACACCTTGTATCAATGTTGTGAATTTATTTCGTATGTTTCCATAACTCTTAGAACTTCATCCGGATGACCGATTGTATATATGTAACTATCTAAAGTACAGATTGAGTGCTACTTGTTCCGAGAAGAACGGTCGCTGCAGTGCATGCAGCCCCTTCGATTCCTGAATATCTTGGCGTTTCTCTCCAACCATAGAGACCACCACAGCAGGATGATTAGCGCGCGAGCTCCAACCTGGCCCGCTAGGCCGCTATCTTTCGGGATCAGACCAACGGTTTACGTTATTCCGGCTACCACTCCATGAGCTTCTAAATTTTTTCATTCCCGCTTCGCAGCAGAGTATGAGTCATGCGTACGTATCGACGTTATGGTACTCGTCACAAGTCACAACGGTTTTAATCAGCTTCTGCAAGAGTAGCTACATGCATGGAAAGTTCAGTACAGTCTGATCGAGGCGACACGTATATGTGTTACTGATGTCGAAATGTCGGTACGTTACCCCGTCTTTCTATTACGAAAAAGAAGTATGTTACGTCCAGTAGTTTTTCTCTCATAAGTGAATAAGCATAATATTTATTACTATCACTATAGGGAAAAAGGGTGTTTTTTGACCTTGTATCTTAGTCGGTTATTGAAAAACTGATAGGAAGAACAACACTCTAAGCTGGTTTAGCTGAAACAACTGGCTGAAAATAATTAATCAGCTGAGATAATACATCAACTCAGATGGTTCATTATAAAAGCTGGTTGTAAAAATAATTCAGCCGGTTTTGTATACGGAACCAACTGTAATGTACCTAGTATTGTAGTCGGTTTCTTGGCTTGGACCGGTTGAGAACTGAGCTTAGCCGTTGCTTTTCTAAACCGACTGCAATAGCTTTTCAAAACCACCATATAGTCTGAGCAGCAGCCTTGAATACAAGTGTCAATTGTTTGGATAAATTTATTACACACGTTAAATGCAAGTTCTAGCTTTGCTGGAGTAGTGTTGCAAATCTTAGGTCAACTTAAGACAACTATTGCACAAAATATTTGCTTTAGGGAATTGTAAGGTTAATTTATAAATTAAATATGCATGTAATATGGTAATATTTCTTATATTGTATCGATGAACATAACATCTAATTACTGTTAAATATATGCGTGTGTTGTAGATGGATTGACGGTGGACATACGTTGAGAACCATGTGAGAGAAAAGTATGTCGATGGCGTTTCAGCATTCTTACAAGCAGCCGAATAGGATAGTTTGAATAGAGGGGACATGTGGATCTACTGTCCATGCTTTGGTTGCAAAAATCTTAAGACTTCAAGAACCGTACGTAGATCTAGACACATTTAATCATAAGGGTATTCATGAAGGTGTATGCATGTTGGAGCAGTCAGGTGAAGATCAAATTATAGAGAAAGGTCCCACAAATATGGACAAAGGCTAGACATGCTTGGTCCTGTCAATAGCACAACTTTGGACCAGACGCTTGTTGATGTCCGTACATCACAAGAGGACACATCGCAAGATGACATGTCGTCGCATAAAAAAATGAACTAGATCAGATGTTGCGCGATGTTGAGAAACTGTGAGAATGATCAGAAATACAATAAATTTGTTGGCTTGTTAGAAAATTGGGGGAAACCTATTTACCTAGGCTGCAAGCATACAAAGCTGTCTGGAGTGCTGGAATTGTTGAAATTGAAAGCAAGCAGCGATTGGACCTATAAGAGTTTCACGTTGCTTCTAACTTTGTTGGAGAGCATGCTTCCAAAGGGAAACCATATGGTAAAAACTACCTAAAAAACTAAGAGGATTCTTTACCCCTTGTGAATGAAATAGAAAAAATACATACATGTTTGAATAACTATATCATGTATCGTAAAGGGTATGCGAAATTGTGAGCATGCTTGGTGTGCAAAGCTTGTCGATAGAAACGTAAGAATGACGGTGATGATGGCGATGATGGCATGGAGGTGAGGAAGGTGATTCTTGTTAAGGTTGCATGGTACCTACCTATAATTCCCCGTTTGAATCGCTTATATGCGAATCCTAAGGAGGCCAAACTTATGTGTTGGCACATAGAGGAGGAGATCGAATGTTGAGACCCCACAAATTTTTTACAGTGGAGAAATATTGATAGGAGGTATGTTACGTTCAGTGAAGATGAAGAAGCGAGGAATGGTAAGGTTTAGATTGAGCATTGATGGAATGAGCCCATTCGGTAACATAAGCAGTCGACACAACACCTGGCCTGTGAATCTCTACATGTACAATTTTCCTCCTTGTTTGTATATGAAACAGGCGTATATCATAATGGCAATACTTATTGAAAGTCCGAAACAACCCGACAACGACATTGTTGTGTACTTTGCATCATTGGCGGATGATTTGAAACTTCTTTGGATTGAAGAGGTATATGTATGTGATGCGCACCTAAAGGAAAATTTCACATTACGGTGCATATTGTTCCTAACCATCAATGATTATCCTATCTACGGTGACTATTCAGGCCGGACTATTAAAGGGCCCAATGCATGTGTTCAATGGCTAGTTGAAACAACAAGTAGGTGGCTAAAACTTTCAGAAAAGACTGTGTATGTGCATCACCGTAGATTTCTTCGGAGGGATCACCAGTACCGCAAGAGAAGAAATGAAATTTCATGGAACTATTGAGAAAGGTGATGTCCTACAAGTGCACATGGTTAGTTGCAACAGTCCGTTGGAAGTATTCTCCCAGTTTATATATCGATTCCCACGATAAGCTATGGTGATCGTCACTTTTTCCTCACACTTGTGGTGTCATTGTCCACAAGTATGCTTGTCCTAGAAAATATTTTCTCAAATTTCCTTAATAGTAATAAATGCAAGTAAGAAATTGGTGCTAAGATTAAAATACTAGAAATTCAAGGTGAATAATAAAATGCTAAAAAATAAAGGTTTGGTTCATGCAATAATAATAGTTAGGCGTAAGATGCTGGATCATGGTTAGGGGTAGATAGAGTGTCGATTGAAATAAGATACTGATACACTTATCCTCTTTGGAACTTGGTAGGCGAGTCACCCTTGAATCGTCGTAGTCCTCCTACATCGGTATTGTACGACTCTATTATCCTCCTCCTGTTACCCTCTATCATAAGTGGTTGCCAAGGTACTTACATCGATAGATCGGATCAACGCTTTAAGATTGGTGGCTTCCCATTCTCCTCATGCAAATACAACTCTTCTTTAATATCTACACGCATCACCTCATAGGTTGCCGGTTTACTACAAAACATGTATTAATCTTAGTATGTCCTACACAAAGATCATGTTTCCCAGGCCCTAGACAACAAGCATTAGGCACTCCTACAAATAATAACTTCATACCAAATACTCAAAGCGTGCAATAGTAATAATTCAATCTAGCATGGCTTTACCACATCACCACTCACCTACATCTCTTTCGCCTAATAAAACTACTCACTCATACCAGAGATACGAGCACAATCGAGATGCATAATTAAAGATGAAAAAAGTATAATATTCATTATCGGTAGTCTCAAGAATGTAAACAAGAATATTACCTAATAGTTCACCGACGATTATAGATCAAAATCGAATATAGAAGAACAAAAGTTCAATCTTCTACAAGAGCATCTAATCTCTCAATCTAACTAGTATGGTGATGGCAGTGAAGAAGCAGCGGATTATCAGGTCTTCGTCTCCTTCTCTTCTTCTTCCTTCCTACCTCCTGTTTCTCTGTTCTTCACCCCTTCCTCTGTCGAATGGCTTTGGCCCTTTTATGAAGTTAGTTCTATTTGATGCGAGGGGCCTCCACCACATGGTACGACCAGGCGATACGGGCGTAGCGCCCGTACCACTAGTCGGAGGTTGCCTAGAGGTGCATCACTATATCAACGTGATGCACGTAGAGAAGAATGTGTGCGACAGCATAATGGGTCTCTTATCAAACATGGCTGACAAAACAAAGGACGGTGTGAACACACATCTCGACATGGAAGATATGTGAATCAAACTAGAGTTAGCACCGTAGAAAACCAAGAATGGAAGATGTTCCTTCCTTCTACTTTTACACCCTATCGAAAGCAAAGAAAATAGAATTATGTGAGTGCTTGCATGGTATCAGGGTTCCATCCGGCTACTCTACCAACATTGAGGGACTTATTTCAATGGAAGATTTGAAATTAATTGGCATGAAATCTCATGATTGCCATGTGCTTATGATACATATGCTCCTACTCGTAGTTAGAAATATTTTTCCACCAAACGTTTAACAAACTCTCATGAAATTCTGTGGTTTCTTTAACACACTTTCTAAGAAGGTTATGAGTCTTGGTGAACTAGATGCTCTGCAAGAGGGAGTGGTGAAGACTCTATGCGAACATGAGATGTTGTTCCCTCTGTCGTTCTTTGATATCATAGTCCATCTCATTACTCACCTGCTGCAGAGAAAAGGATGTGGGCCCCTTGTGTTTTTTACATAGCATGTACTCATTCGAGCAATATATGAGAATTCTGAAGCACTATGTTCAGAATCGAGCTCGCCTAGACGACAACATCGTCGAAGGCTATGCAATGGAAGAGGTCATTGAGTTCTACGTTATCTATATGGTGCATCTTCAACCGATAGTCCTGCCTCGATCTTGCCATGAGGGCAAGCTACGCAGGGCTAGGACCATTGGAAGGAAAGTAATCATGTCAGTGCAGACTGCTCAAGACTATTTCACGATTTGCAGCACATGGTCGTAGTGTCTCCGTGTGTGCAAGAACATAAAGACATTTTGTGGCAATAGAATCCGACACGAGTAAGTCATGGGATCATGAAACAACACAGTGCCGAGTTCAACGAATGGTTCAAAGAGTGACTCCATGATATCCCTTCTAGTGATGCACTAACATGTTTATCAAGAGGCCTGACATGGTCGGTCATTGTATGGAAAGAGTACCAAATCAATAGGTAAACTTTTTATACCAAGATCAAGATATGAAAAGCACGTTGCAGAACAATGGTGTCTGCATAGATGCTCTTGAAACAGATGGCACAAAACAACTGTACTATGAGTACATAGATGAGATTTGGGAGCTGGACTGTCAAGATAGTTTCAAGCCCAAGGTCAAGTATACCGTGACCGCTTTACATGACTCTGGCGCCCCTGTCGAGCCCAACAGTATAAGGAAATTTTTTGAACCATCTGCAGGATCGTAGCACCAGAACGAATACCCATCACTCTAGAAAGCTGGAAGAAGATCGGAGATACGTAGCTCGCGTCCATTACAAAGGAAATCCTTGACTACTTCTTCATAAGAGATGATTGGAAGGTGAGCGTGGAACAAGCTTCTTGTATGACAGTGTCCAAGGTGTGGAAGAATTGGAAGAACACGTTGGTGATAAAGTACGTGGACACTGAGGAGGAGCCCTTTCAAAAAAGTTCGATGATTACTAATGCAATGTGGGATGAATTTGTAAATATGAAGATGTACTAAGAACTTCGGTAGACGAGCGAAAAAACAGGGCCCTCTCTAAGAAAAACATGCACTCCCGTCGTATGGGGACTGCCGGGTATGTAGGCATGTCAAAGAAATGGGAAACGGAAGATGAGCAGGCATCGTAGTCGAGTGCCACCCCAAAATTTGCCAACATCGATGATGTGAGGACCAAAGCTTGGGCTAGGGCAAGGACATCTGATACCATATCAGCTTCATGCGGCGACCCACATATTATCCCTTAGGATAATATGCTGGTTTTTGACATATTATAGATAAAGTGTCTTCTCATCCACAACATATCTTACAGATTAGCACAACAGAAACATTGCAATGGTCCATATATTACAAATTTGAAGAACAACATAAAGTCTTACAAACTCATTCCCAAAAGTACGGGGAATTTAAAACCGTTATCAGTTGGTTACAACAAAAGCCTTATCTACAACTCTAGACTCACCCGAGCTATACTTCTACTCAGTAGCGTTCTCGTCTTGGTACTCGACATAGTAGTCGACGCCTTCATCTTCCTTCGTTGGTGTCTGCTCTTTGACGACTTCATCTTCAACCTCGATGTACACCACCTTAGTCTCCATCGTTGGCTCACAGTCTAATTAAAGAAATTAGAATAGAGGGATGAGTACAAAAGGTAATCAACAAGTCCAGGAATAACAAAGAGGTGTTTGATGCACTATCTACTGAGAACAGCAATGCTCTTCAAAAGCAATGCAATTTTGTAAGGTAAGAGAGTCAAATATTAATTTAAGAGACTACGATCTCATGCCTTACAGGCTGCTAGGATCCTCGATGGATCCCTTTCCTATCGCGTTCGCAGTTCCAACCAGGAACATGGAGTGACTTAGCCACACTTTCTTACACTCTGTAGAGGTGCGTAACTGTACCCACAAACGACTAATAGTCGTGGCGTTCATGTCATCACATGCACAACCAGACCGTAAGATCACAGAACCGTTTCATCACCCGCTCAGTCATACCCCATTTCGTAGTCCGCACAATAGGCCAGGACTACCGATCTCACATTGATACTCCAGATCCAACGTATTGTAATTAGCACACATGGCTAACACTACCTTCCCAACAGTTAATACTACATATCCAACTATTGAGGCATTCCTTTCTCGAGGGAGTATGACATATGGCAAATGTACTTTGGTTCAGCCCTGCCCATACAAAGTATGTGGTATGCACGATCACTACGGTGCTTAAGCACAATCGATCATTGGTTGCTTTAACCTTATATGAACAAACCCATGTGATGAAACATGCCTTCCCATGTGCCTTCGGCACCTTTCCAAGGTTTCACCATCCACCATGATCACGCCCAAAAACTGACGATCAGCAAAGAGGACTGGTGCTCCCTAAGGTGATGTACTTTCTCTAATGAATCATTTCTCTACCAACTCATCCAATTGTTTCTTCAGCTCTACCAGTTCAACTAGTCCCATCCTGTATGGTCTCTAAGCTATCGATGATGTGCCTAATACTAAATCAATGGTGAACTCCACCTCTCTATCTGGTGGCATACCTGGCAACTCATCTGGAAATACATCTAAAAACTCTCTAACAACTGGTATTTGCTCGATACTCTTCTCTTCTAAGGAGTTTAACTAAAATTCCAGATCTGATCCATGGTTTCTCTGACCTTCAAACACAACTCTTCTGCCTACCCAATACGAAGATCTAGATTGCTACTAGACTGCCCGGACCTCTGCCCAGAGTGTCCGGGCACCCGGAGAGTCTGGGTGAAATCCGAACAGTCCGAGTAAAGTTTTGCCCAGTCCGAACAGTCAGCTCTCCTCTACCACCTCAGCAGGTAGCTGTTGGAATTCAAAATTTGGAGGGTCCAGCCCAAATCTAGAAAGTCTGGATTATGCAGATTTCCTCAAACGACTAGTTTTTTAGAGAGTTTCTATATAAGTCCCCAAGCAAGGGGAACTCTTTGCCCAACACATTTCCTGCATACTCAAAGCATTTCTCCACTCCTCAAAGCACTAAGAGAGAAACCTTGTGAGGAAAAAAAAGATTTGAGTGATTTGAGATCCATTCCTAGCAACACATTGAGTTCATCTCTGAGTATTCATCAAGCTCATTTCTCTTGGAAATTGGGGTCTCCTAGATGGTTAGGAGTCCTTGAGAGCTCCCATGATTTTTGGCGAGCCTCAAGAAGTCTGTGAATGCTCGGATTCACTTCTGTGAGGAAAGAATCATCAACAAGAAGTCGAGGAGATGCAAGAGCATCCTCGAGGGATAAAAGGCTTGAGAGGAAGCCAGCTCTTGATCACATGTGATCGAGCTCCCCAACGGAGACCTAGGATTCCCCCAAGAATCTGAACTTCAGCAACAAATCTCATATCTCCCTTTTGGCTATTACTTCTCGCATTTACATTTTGCAAGTCTCGATTATATTGCTATATACTAATCTTTATTGTGTAATAGCTTGTTCATCATTGTGCTCATAGTATTCTTGCTCTAGATAATCTTAATTATGCATAAATTGCAAGAATTGTTAATAGTTGATTAAAATTGTTTAGTTGCCTATTCACCCATCCCCTCTAGGCCAACATCTTGATCCTTTATTAACTACTATTAATTAATAACTTATCATTAACCTCACATCAATTAACATAACAATTTTGGCTTTTGCAGCAGGAACTCGATGTGGCATCTCAAGTCGGCACCTTCTCGAGAGATACACTCGTAGAGGGCTAGGGAAACCAAGAGCACCTGGGTCACATGCGGGGTGTAGTAGCCTTCTGTCCCTAGAAATATGGATGCAGCTAGGCTTTTGAGGCGAAGCGCCAACGCGAGAGAGCCATGCAAGCACTCGAAGAAGAATGCAAGCGGCAAGTGCTTAAAGAAGAGATACCAAATGAGCTAAGAGAGGAGTTTCAAGGTGTGATAAGAACCAACCATCGTGGCCATTGCGCACCGATCGACCTCCCCACTCGCCTCTCCGTGTGATGAGATTGAGGTAAAATCGAAATATCTTTGCAATGCTCCACACAAGATTTTAGACCCCTTGGCTAAAATTTTGCATCCTTATGTAGGCTGTCATGAAATGCACGATTAAAGTTAGGATTCGGGCTTTGGTGAACCAGTTGATGCTGCTTGGGGGCTAGTCTTTCCAACATTAGGAGAGTAGATGGTACACAATGTTCCCCTAGCCCCTTTGTATGCAAAGGTGAATATCGACGGTGTCAACAACACTTTCAAGCACGTCAAGCTTCCGATTTTGCTGAGCGATGAGATCTTAGCTCTAGAGGATGCCAAGGGAACATTCATCCAGTGGTCAAAGAGGGACATCTTCCTCGACCAGCTGCCGCCAACTAAGAAGTTTCGATGCCACCGTGAGAGCCATTGGTCCCTTTGACGCACTCCCTTCTAGTAGTGCTAGACCTAACAACGCAACAATCGCCAAAGAGTCGTGCCAACGAGCCCAATGTGGCACCGCCGTAGCACGGCACGAGGAAAACAATTGATGCGAATGGCTTTTGGCGAGGAGATGACCATCGAATAAATCCAAGAGCTATATGACACTGGAGGGAGTGTCACTGGCGCTTTGATTCACCGGACATTCAAGGCCAGGAAACCATTGGTCCAGAATGCCAAGAATATCACCTCTGATCTTGGGTGGGCTTGCTCATCATTGCACATATATTACATGACCAACTTTAAGAAATCAAAGAAGCAGCAGAGCAGTAGCATCTTAGTCAAGTTGAAATACGAGCACTTCCTCCATGAACAGGGGCGACATTTCATGGTGACTTGGGATTACTTGTTTCTTATGTACAATCTAGACGCCTTGGATGCGAGCCTCGTGAGCTGCTTCACGCTGTAAGTGCCTATACTTGCGGTCCATGTATATTAGTATAATACCTATACATGTTACTAATATAGAACTATTTGTCTGTGTATATGTAGGTTCGCTCTTGTTCAAGTGAGAGAAGCAAATGAAACATATAGGATTTGTTGACCCATACTTTAGCTCCGAGCAATCAATGGATGATTGTGGAAGAGTTGTTGAGGATTACATCATCAAAGTTATGGAGGCCGGCCAAGATAAGAAGTCCATCATTTATCCTTTCAATAAAGCCTAAGTGTTATATACTTGTTTGTTTGTGAAACTTATGTATTTTGTACCTTCGGTGCAACATCAACTAACTTTGGATTAAGGACCATGTAGTTTCCACTGGATACTTATTGTTATTATACTTAATGCGTTGATGAGTCAATTTGTACTCATCATTTTCTCCATGTTTGATCCTAATTATTGTATTTTTCCTATATAAATTCTTGTTAGTTATTGTTAATAACTAACTGACTGCTAGAATAGTGCAAACTCTCTTTTGGGCTTAATGTATGTAGAAAATGTTGAAAAAGGGTACCAAACTATACATATTTGAAAAGTTCACGTCAAGAGGAACACTCACAAGAAGCAAGAGCTTGAATAGAGCATCCAGTTTGCCAGATGACCAGTGGTACGACTTGCAACACCCAGACCGCAAATTCGTGCCGAGTGCATACGACACTGCCAGGTCAAACAGAACCTTTTCCGTGAAGGCACCTCAAAGGAAATCATGACGTAATCCGCGAAACCCTAAACCACGCCTATCATCTATTTAAAGAGGAGTAGAGCACCGCAAAAGAGTCACCCGAGGAAGGGATCCCCTCAAGCCTGTTAGATCCAATCTATTATCTCCATCATAGCCTCAAGAACTCATCTACAGGTCGCAAGGGAGATCAAGGGAGAAAGAAGAGGAGGATCATCTCCACCATGCCAAGTGAATCATCTCCATCACGTCAAGCACAACCTCCATTGTTCCTGCATCTCTCTCTTCTTTTTATTGTGAACCCTTTTCAGTGTTTGAGTAATAGATTAATTCTTGTCTATTGGTGATCTATCATGTTATTGATCTATGAGTTGTTGCTATGCATAGATGTAATTTCATATTGTCATTAATAGATGCTAAGGGGTCGCACCAATGAGATGTGTAGGGTGGGTATCACGGTGAACAACACATATTTGGATAGAAAGTCCTTGATTATTTATTTGGGGGACTAACAAAGACTCACTTCTTTATGTCGTTACCTTGTGTAGTGAGGGGTTTGGATGTTCCTATTTTTGGCTTCACCTTTATGCTTGCATTTATAGTATTTCTTTAACATGTTATGAATCCAATAGTCTAGAAATTATTCATTACTTGTCATCCCGTCGTCGTGTCCTTTAATTTCTATTTTTAGTTTAATTTCTTTTTTTCCTTTTTGTTGTCTTTTAGTTATTTTGATTTAATCCTTGTTCAATTGCTTTAGTTACTTTGTTTCAATCCCTGTTTTGTTGCTCTAGTAGAAGTCATAATATAGTAGATTATTCTAAATTATGGTTTGGGTGCAAGCACAACTATTCGCGTGACAAGTCTAGTTGTGAGGAAGGGAAAACATTTATCTTTTCCTCTCATGGTTCGATAATCTTGGGCTTAATACATCTCTCGAAAAGTGCTACGATGTTTCGGTGTGTTTGCCGGCCATCATGCGTCCAAGGTCTATTACTTGGATACTTACATGAGTAAGAAGACCCCCTTCAAAAGGGTTGGCAATTGATCGATAGGTAAACAAATTATCTCATGTAACTCTACTGTATTAGGTCACTGGTGTAATTAAATGTTTTGTACCATGATTCAAAGCCTACCAAATCTTTCTCACTCACGAGGGAAGAAATCCAAGGTGGACGGCCCTAATAAGCTAACCCACTTCTTTGACTTTCGGTATGTATCGATTTGCACATATTTACACCTCATAATATAAATTCTATAGAACTTAATTAAACCGAGTCCATCTATATCTTTTCAGTACCACCAGCAGACCAACTTAACCAATTTATGTGGCTTCTATATTTGCTACCACATTAACCATCTCATGGGTCGAGCTGCCGAGAGCACAGCCGCAGTCACCAGGTATGCAAAATATTTCAATAATTGTATCGTATTCATCTTCTTGTATGTGCCAGCAGTATAGTCTCCATATCGATAGGTTGCGCCTATTGTCACATCAAAATTGCCAAAGCCAAACCTACACTACTGCAGAAAAGCCTACCAGTGACGGGCCAAAATTGCCCATTAGTGACAAGCGGGCCGGCCCGTCACTGGTAATCCGCCACTGGTAAGTGGTTACCAGTGACGGTCACCCAGCTCGTCACTAGTGATTGGATATCAGTGGCGGGCTGAGATGTCCACCCGTCACTGATAAACACCTTACCAGTGACGTGCTGCCGGATCCGTCCGTCACTGATGAGCTCCACAGCAGTGACGATCACTCCAGGCCGCACGTCACTGATTTACTTGATCAGGCCCTATTCATAATTGTATTTATATGTATTTATATGTACAATCAGCAATTAATAATTCATAATTATACTTATATGTACAATCAGCAATTAATACACATATATCACAGTATATATCCATGCAACTTAATAAACCACAGACACAATATATTCACAATATATATGTAGATGTCTCAAACCGACTACGAAAAATAACAAGTGCGAAGACGTAAATATGTCCACAAGCGTATAAAGTAGACCAGTTTGGGAATACACGACCACAAACACAATACATATGCAATGTTTTTCCCTCCTCTAGGGCCTATCTTCACGCATTTTCCCTCCTCTAGGGCCTAGCTGCATGTAGGCGAGTGCGTCTTCTTCGGGTCGGGATTTGGCGAACTCGCTGCTCTGAGCGAGCGGCATGTTCCTCCCTTGGGTCATTGCTGACGTAGAAAAGCCCGGTATCCGAGACGACATCCTTGTTGATGATATTCGCAAACGCATTCTGGAGGCGTGCAAACTCTTGCTTCCAGTCGTACGGCTTGTGCTCGAGGTTATTACTCCACTTGCGTAAGTCGTCAGGTTTGCAAAACGTGTTTCGCGCCCGTATAAAGTCGTCCATGTGGGAGCAGACGTAGTAGCCACACGTCACACTATTCTCCGGCTGCTGTCTGCAACAGAAATCAGTCACGTGTTTGAAGCGTGGACCACCACTTCTTTTTACCATAGTTCCTCCCTTGTGTGCAAAGTCGAAGAGAGCATCATCTAGAACTTTCTTGAGTAGGGTGTAGTTTTTCTTCACCCTTTTCATGGAATCATAGTAATAAGCCTTGCTTTCCTTCGGCACTAGCACTAAGAGGATCCAGTGGTTGCTGCGCAAACATGTGAACAAACCAATATTAACCCACGAAGTTGGCTAGGTGCACAAGCAAAAGAGAAATTTATGAAAGCACAAAGTAGAGAAGGACTTACAATGGATTGTAGGGCACGAGTAGGTATTCCTTGCCCTTATGCGCTACCAGCGCACTCACGAGGTATTCTTTCATAATCTCTCTACCTTGTTGGGAGCGAACGTTGTTCTCGTGCATGTGATACAGATCTGCTATTCCAACATCGAGAATCTTCAGGCGTCTGGTCTCTCTGGCTTGGTGTAGCGCCCATAGCCTGACTAAGGATGCTTCGAGCCGATAAAGGTTGAACATGACGAAGATCTCCGCAAAGTCCAGATAGAACTTGTCCGCGGGATACTACTCGACGAAATGGAAACCCTCTGGCACCTTCGCCGTGTAATATGAGACATTACTTTCATCAGGTCCTAATTCCAGCTGTCGAATGTTCTCATACAGAATCTTCAGTTCGTTTGGGAGGACGTCGAACTCATCCCTTGGTACCATGGGGTGACCCGGGACATGATAGGCCCGCCATTGACGACCCGTTGCTCGCTGTCCTGATTGGGAAGATGCTGCGTAGGTTAAGGATTTTTTCAACCTCACCTCACCCTGTCTATCGTAAGTACCGGTGTTAGCATGTGTCTTCTTCGCCCCTTTTTTCTTGTATGCTGCGGTTCCAGAGATACAGCCCTTTGACGGCCATCGCTTCTTTGGCTGCGCCCATGAGTGTTTTAGGAGTCAACTTCGTCTGGGCTTGCTCGTCATGCTGGGGTGGTGGCGTATCTACAAATACTTGTGCCTCTTCGTCACGAGGCATGCCATGCTCCGCGCCCTCATCGGCGCCCTCCATCTCCAGATCCCTATACGATAGAGGTGCGCAAAGACCCAAAGGAGATGGTCTTGCTGATGGACTGTGGGTGTGGCTCGGCGATGGTGCTGGACGATTGGAGGTCTCAATCAACTTTATCGCGTCCTTCGGCCACCTAAGAAAAAACCCCTTGCAGGCTCCTAGTTTTTCGTATCCCTCTTCAGGGGGGTCATTCAAAACCAAGTCCTCAAAGTTGCCAACCACCTTAGTCAACTCCACCCTCACCAAGTTAGGTGGTAAATCCACACAGTGCATCTTGTTCTCCGGTGTTATTGGGTGGACTCGACCGTATGCGACCGTCACCATCGAGCCGAGCACTTGGGTCTGGAGATGGCACGGAGTTATTACCTGCGAAACATATATACAGGTGGATGTGTCGTCGGTGTTAGAGTCCAAACAACGAAATCTAGACGACACCGTTACGATTTGTTGAGCCGACGACGCTTACCGTTAGGCCGTCGATTGAATTTGGCGACCCGGGGCCAATGCCCGAGACAGAGGGGCTACTACTCCTTGCAGCAGTGAAGGGCGGCGGCTGCGTATCCAGATTATAGGGCGACGGCTGCGTACAAGGATGCATGGGGTGGACGTTGTAGTTGCTCATATATAGGCCCTAATATACGTTTCACTCGCCGCCTCCACTCGCGCATCGAATTCTTTATCTTGCTTCGCTTTCCTTCTCTCGCGGGCAACCTCGCGGGTTTGGGGATAGTAATCAGCCCATCGAGCCCCATACCCGACGCCCATCACGCGGCCACAAAGTCTCCGGCTTCCCGAGAGCCTTGTTGATAGGGTCTTGCCACCTATCGATATCGACAGAGTCCCTGGGAGCTCTCAGGTTGCTGGCTCAGCTTTTTCTGCAAGTAACATGAACCGTTTAGAAACGTACCTTTTCGAAATTAATCTACGTAGGAGAAATAAAGTAAAATGGGTTCAGAGGTTACCAGTTCTTCGTGCAGCTCCTTCATTTTCTCGTGTGTGAAGATCGGTTCCCCCGTCGCTGGGTCAAATTTTGCGTGGGTCCTCACAAAATCCTTTCCGCGCCCTGGCTGGATGTCGGAGAAAGGGGGTTCTTTCCTAGCCGCAATCAACTTTGCATCCTCCTTGTCTCATTTTGGCTTCTTCCCTTGGTAACCACGGCTGCCGAGTCTGTGGTCACCCACGATCTTCCCCCGCATGTCCTTCCCCCACTCACTCAACTTCTTGAATTCATCGCCCGAGCGAGTTTGAATGAACTCGGTCCAGTCCACCTCATCTATCGTAGGCCATAGCGGCTTTATCACGGTCTCAAAATCTTTATCCTTCATTTTATTGGCACGGTATCGCCAGGTATTTAAGGATTTGGACATCATGCTCAGGGTTTTCGTTGCGACTCTATTTTTGTCGGCCTCCGGACGGAATACCTGCTGAATAGCCTGTCCAAGAGGAGAGTTCGAAGATGCTCGGTTTCTTTCATCCTTATCTTTCGCCTTATATCGGGGGTTGTGATCTTCACGGTTTCACGCAGGATGCAGCCTACGGCGTTTGAGTACCCCTGTGCAGCTTTTATTGGACTGGCAGGTTTACCCAAATTGTCGACTCGAGTGATTACGAAGGTGTCGGTACTCAACTTGTTTGGTCTCCTAGGCGCGAGCCGCCTTTTTCGCTTAGCTGGGGAGCCCCGTCCGCCTGTTCTTCTTCAAAACCGGTCTCGTATTCACGGCCGGTCCCTTCGTCACGATCGGTCGCGTCTTCAGCACCGCCGGACTCTTTTGCACGTCCAGACTCTTCATCCGACTCATCGTCGGACGATTCGTACTCGTTGTGATCCTCGCAGCAGGTTCGTCGACGATAGCGGCCCCCTGAGAGATTTGTTCGAGGGCCAGATCCCGGGGAGCTTCCGCACGCCCCTCGATATCTCGGGACGATGGCGGGGCATCGTTGGTGTCCTCGACGAAGAGGGGGTACTTGCGGCCATTTTCGAACTAAATGGAAACTTGTTAAACAAAAAAATTCTGGCAAAACTAAAAAGGCTAAAAAAGCATATAATTGAGCATGACAAAGAACAACAATAACACGAATATACCATACATACAATGAAAATTGAAAATTTCAGCATGACCTTTGGCTAAAATTAACTAAAATTGAGTGTCGAACGTTGACAAAACGTTGATGAAGCAACATTTTGACATAACGTTGACAACTCTGTTTCCCTGAAAAAATAAACTAAGCAACGAATGTTGCCTCGGCTCGACGGCCGGTACCACAAGCAGGTCTCAAAAACATTTCACAACTCACATTCATCCACGCACAAAAATATATCTCATGCCACATTAATAGCGGAATACATAATATATTTCACAGTAAGAGCAGGCTTGTTGAGCTGTGAGTTGTTGTTGTCCTCTATTGGAGATGGCACAGATGGCACTCCTGTGTTGAATTTTGTTATAGCCACATGAGGAGTTACTGGCATGCATTTTCATGTAAGCCTATTTTTTATATGAGGTTACCCAAAAACGATATATCACATATCAGATGGAACAGAAGTAACACTATCGAGTGTTTGTTAATGCAATGGACACCGTTGAACTGCTATGTGTTAACGTTAACAAAACTAGCTCTAACCTTCAGCGCAAAAATTTGCTAATTTGACAACACAATTGTCACAGAAAGGAAGGTCTCTGCTAGTCTAAAGTGTGATGTTCTACTGGCTCTATGCTTCTAGTACAATTTCTATTTAGATATATATGTCAGCAATAGATCTCCTCCATATTTACTCAAAAGGAGCATTGTAGACTTTTTGAATAAGCATTCTATACTTACTGCAGCGAGTTTTGTAGGCTTACTGGGCTCCTCGCTGCACTGGCGAGGGAGGGGTCCAGCGGGGAGGAGGGAATGCCAGCGAGGAGGGGAGGCGAGGAGGGAATGCCGGCGAGGGGAGGCGCGGGAGGGGTCCGGCGGGGAGGGGAGGCGCGGGAGGCGTCCGGCAACGAGGGGAGGCGCGGGAGGCGTCCGGCGGGGGAGGGGAGGCGTCCGGCGAGGAGGGGAGGGGCGGGAGGCGTCCGGCGAGGAGGGGAGGCGCGGGAGGCGTCCGGCGGGGAGGCGAGCAGCGCGGCGGGGGGGAGATTTGAGGAACTAGGGCGGGCGCGCGGGATTTGGGGAATTTTTCCCCAAGTCCCGCGCGGGTGGTATATATGAGATCCTTACGAGTGACGGGCCGACTGTGCAGCTCGTCACTGGTAAAATTTATCAGTGACGGGCGGTATACGCGCTCGTCACTGGTAAGATATTTATCAGTGACGGGCTGTATGTGTGCTCGTCACTGGTAAACTTTATCAGTGACGGGCTTCGGGTGGCTCGTCACTGGTAAGTCAGCTAGGGTTGCACGAAAGGCTTACTCCACCTGGCATTTTCACACCCTTTGGGCGGTATATCTCAATAAAAAGTCTAAAGGGGTAGTATGAGATCTGCAGTAGGTAAGAGAATTTGCCCTTTGATTTTGATTGAATATACTATGTTTCCGCCTTTATAACCATGCATTATTGTATGCGCTTCTAGAGGAGTACCTATGCAGGAAGTAAATTCTAGCTGCTTTCTTTTGAATCCAATTTCAAGTTCGATTAGAAGTATAGAAGGACCATGAGGATGGGAAAAGAAAAATCAAATCTTTTTAATTAGTTCTCCTTTTTTGCAATTTTCTTATTATCCATTCCTTTCAGTATTTTTACACTCGATGCTTTTTGATCTGTTTATTAATCTGGACTGCCTCATGTTTTCCCTTGAATAGCTCCATTACTACAACAATTGGAACATAGCATAAGATGCACGATTAAGGTGCAAATCTTTTCGTATATCGATATAACTTTCTTAAAGAATTCTTTACGACACCGTTTGTTTATTATTTGCACGCGCAATGATTACTTTATGAGTATAAATAGAATTAACATAAAAGCACGATTGTTATATACATAAATTTGGTACGGTGTCATTATATGACCTGAAGAGCCTGTGTTTAAAATTTCAAACAATTTCACAAAAGTGAGCTATACATTGCTTTGAAACTGAAACATCTCAACAATCATACACCGTTTTCTTAATAGTAGCACATACAATCATGCATAAATCGTTTTCTCTGATGTAGCACATACTTAAGTTACATCATTAATTAACTTAACTTACGACATTCTTTGACAATCTTCTCACTCTTCGACACTCTTCTCAACGGTAGTCTTGGTTTTCTTCCTGATATAGGTTAGCCCCTCGGAGTGACTTCGTCTTTTGAAGGGACGCACGGCGGGACATGTAGTTCTGCTCCTTCTGCTGGGCCGTGGCTGAATGTTACCACCGTCATTGTCTTCCTCCGTATCCGGGTCGTCAAATTGGTCATAGTCCTCTTCGTCAACGACACCATCTATTCCAACGATACTCCTTTTGCCCCTCCTCATGACATGACGGCTTGGCCTCGTCGGGTCGGTTATGTAGAAGAATTGGGCCACTTGTTTAGCTAATACCCACGGCTCATTTTTGGCACTGATCGCTTTCACATTTATTGTCTCAATAGGAACTGCTTTGGTATGACCATGGTAGTGAAATAGTCTTCGGTTTTGACATTCTTCGCTCATCTTACCCGGAACATGGGGATCTTGGACACGGTGTAGTCAAGTTCCCAAATCTCTTCGAGCCAACCGTAGTATCTGTCCTTTTTCTTACCGGTTAAGGCCTCCATCGTCACCCCAGAGTTCTGGTACACACTTTTCTGATCTTGTGCCTCTGTATAGAATGTGTATCCATTGATATCGTATGCTTGGTATGTCCCGACATTCATCATGGGGTCCCTATGCCACGTGGAACACCATCCGTGCTACGTCATCATCTTTTGAGAAGCTATGTTCGTCAAAGTAGTTTTTTAGCCACCTCGCGAACTTAGCGTTATGCTCTTTCATGAGAGCCGCTTCGGTCTTTCTTGTGTCGTGCTTTGTTTTTAACATTGCCATGTGCTTCTTAACATAAGGCCGGACCACTGACAGGTGCTGTAACACTACTGTGTGCGCTCTGACGTAGTCGTCTGATCGGTTCGGTACATCACTGTGCACATGTAAATCCTTCTTTCCGTGTCAGTGACCTACGCCATCGAGCCTGCCAATGTGCCGATTAACAGGCACGCCTATAGGTTTGTCGACTTTCATGTAATCCGTGCAAAACTCGACGCTCTCCTCCGTGAGAAAGCCCTGGACGATGCTCCCATCCGGATGAGACCTGTTACGAACGTATCGCTTGATGACCCCATTGAACCTTTCCAACGGGTACATGTTGTGTAGGAATACCGGACCTAGGTCGATGATCTCCGGGACGATATGGATCATGAGATGAACCATGACGTCGAAGAATGCGGGCGAAAGTACATCTCAAGCTCGCATAGTATGACAATGATCTCCGCCTGTAGTCTCCGGTAACGCTTCTTACTGATGGACTTCTGAGAGATAATGTCGAAAAAGTTACAGAGGTCAAGCAGTGTCTTGCGGATCCATGGCTCCATTAGCCCTCTAATTGCAACCAGAAGTATCTGCGTGATCATCACGTGACAGTCATGAGACTTCATACCGATTAGTTTGTGGTTCTGCATGTCTAGAAATCTCTGTATGTTTGCCGAGTAGCCGGAAGTTACTTTGACACCTTCAAGGCACTTGAAGATTTTATCGAGCTCGTCTGTACTTAGAGTGTAACAAGCGGCGGGACAGTCCGTCTTGATTTTTGTAACATTCCTGCCCAACTTGGTCTTCTCCTCGTTGGCCCACAGCTCTCGTCTTATCCCCAGTTCCTCGTAGTCAGCTCGTGCCTTCGGCCCATCTTTTGTCTTGTCTGCCATGTGGAGCGAGAGACCGAGTACACTCTCACATATATTTTTCTCAATATACATGACATCTATGCAGTGACGCGTCTCGAGAAAAGGCCAGTAAGGCAAGTCCCAGAATACAGATTTTGTTTTCCATACGCCTCCCAGCGGCTTTACCTTCTTCTACTTCTTTCCCGCCTTAGGGCACTGAACCCAAGAGTTCAACATCTCATAGATTTCTTCCCCACTCCTCTTATGTGGCGGTCCTCGGGTCTCAACGGTATTATCGAACTTTTCTTTTTCTTGTCTCCACGGGTCGTCCCGTTGAAGCCATCTTCGGTGGCCCATGTACACGATTTTATGAGAGCCCGGTAGGTGACGACTTGTTGTGTCTTCCATACACTTAACACATCCTTGGTATCCATGGCAAACCTGGCCGGATTGATATCCGTAAGCGGGATAGTCTTGCACCGTTGTGATCATCATAGCTCTCATATTGAAATAGTCTCCTTCGTGAGCGTCCCAGACCCGGACCCCTGGTTCAGCCCATAGTGTATCTAGCTCCTCTTTCAGTAGTTGGTGATACACGTTCAGATCGTTCCCTGGTTGATGTGGCCCTTGAATTAGCATAGAGAGGTGTAGATACTTCCGCTTCATGCAGAGCCACGGAGGGAGGTTGTACATCCATACGACCACAGGCCAAGTGTTGTGCCTGCTGCTCATTTTTCCAAAAGGATTGAGTCCGTCCGTACTCATACCAATTCTGATATTCCTGGCTCTCCTCCGAATTCGGGGTATTGGTCGTCGATTGCTTTCCACTGGCAACCATCCGCAGGGTGTCTCAGTACGACGTTATCTTTTCGCGGCCTCTTGTCGTGCCAACGCATGAGTTTTGCCTCATTCTTGTTTGCGAATAGACGCTTCAAACGGGGAATGAGTGGAAGGTACCATACAACCTTTGCAGGAGCACCGTTCTTCAATCCGTTCTCACCATCTGGTTGGTAGTTCTTTCCCCGCTTGAATCGGGATGCTTTGCACTCTGGACACTTGGTTAGCTCCACGTACTGGTTCCGATAAATGATGCAGTCATTCGGACACACGTGGTATCTCGTCACCTCCATTTCAAGAGGGCACACGACCTTCTTGGCCTCATCGCAACCGCGAGGCAACACGTTCCCCTCCGGCATAACTTTTGCGAGATACTCCAATGTCTCATTGAGACTTGTATCCGTGCTGTTGTGGAGTGCCTTGAGTCTTAGAAGTTCGAGCGTGATTGAGAGGCAGGTGTACTCGGGGTTACAACCGGGATACAACGGGGTTTCCGAGTCTTTCACCAGTGTCTCCAACTTGGCAGCCTCTCTACGAGCCGCACTATCGTTATTCGTCTCTTTCGCAACCTGCTCTTGCACATGACGGGTCCTGGACCATTCCGGCCAAATTGTCCCCCGTGCTTCGCGTATCCGCTTCGGCCTCTTCTTGTCCTCCGGCATCTTCGTAATCCATCGTTCTGCTTCCGGCTCTCCATGTCCTACTTCTTCATCTAACCCTTCGTCGGCAACAACCTCATCCTCCTCACCGTGACTTCTCCACCGTGTATAACTTGCCATGAAACCCCATCGCACCAGGTGCATGTGCAAAAAACCAGATTTCCTTTCGTACATCTTCAAGTTTTTGCAATCACGACACGGTCAGCATATCTTCGTGGCACCCTTTCGCACCATATCTCAACGAAATCTAAGAACTCATTCAAAGATGTATAGAAACTCTGTGTGTTCCGATCGCCGTCATACATCCAACTTCGATCCATCGGTCGTTCGATCCCTAAGATATACGAAAATTAATTAGTACCAACCCATAGAAAATTTCGTCATGACCTTTGCTAAAATAACTAAAATTGAGTTTGTCGAACGTTGACAAAACGTTGACAAAGCAATATTCTGACAAAATGTTGACAACTCAAGTGTTGACAAAGAGCAACACAAACGTTGCCTCGGCTCGATGGCCGGTACCACAAGCAATATATGAACAAATTTGTCAAAACACGCGATGGCTCGATGGCCGATCACAAACCCTTCCACAAATATTCATCTCATACGATCGATGTCGTAGCATTACACATTTCATTTTTCATTTTAGACAATTGATGGAGGCAGTACTGACAGTTTAACATAAATCTCAGTTCATAACAAACTCAGTTCATAACAATTAACTCAGTTCATAATCTCAAATGAATTGTCCAAAATCTCAGTTCATAAGGAATTAGGGTAAAATCTCAGTTCATAAGAAATGGAGGGGAGAGGTTTGGTGGGAAAGTTGAAGCAAATTCAGATTTTTGAGAGGGGAGAGCTAGCAAGGTTAATGTGGGGGAGATCAGAGATGTTGATCAGATTAATTGGTGCTGATCAGAGCTAGATTTAGCAAGGAGAGAGAGAGAGGACTAGGGAGGGGAGGTGGGGGAAGCTTTTGGAGGGCAGTACACTACCAGGGGGCGCGTACGGCGGCGGCGGAGTTGCAAGCGACCGGCGAGCTGGCTGCTGGCCAGTGAAGTTAATTCGACTGGTCAGCAGTGAGCTCGCTGAAACGTTATATAGGCAAGGTTACCAGTGATGGGCGCATCTCATTAAGCGTCACTGGTATAGAACATACCAGTGACGAGCTTGCCTCTGCGCCCGCCACTGATAACCAGGCCCGGAGGCAGCCGGAATCAAATCATACCGGTGACGGACGCTCGAACAGGCACATCACTGGAATAAACATTCCAGTGACGAGCACTCCTTTACGCCCGCCACTGGTAATTTCTATGTTATCAGTGACGTGCACTGATTTATACACGTCGTTGGTAAACATTTACCAGTGACAAGTGGAAGTTTGCGCCCGCCACTGGTAAATTTTACGATTACCAGTGACGAGCGTTTTTTGCACTCGTCACTGGTGATGTGGCGCCTATAGCACTTTCTGCAGTAGTGCTAGCCCTGATTTGATCGCGATTAGCAGGCTTCATTTTCACGAAATGCACAGCAATGAATGGCGAATTCTACCACGACGGAACCGACGAATGAGTTTCTTGTAATGAGATATACTTGTGTGTTTAAATGTGTTGTAAACTTAATTCAAATGTACTCGATGTACTAATTTAATTTTTAAATTTCTATATAGTTCAATTCATTTCTGAATTCAAATGTGATGTGAATGTCAATTATATGTTGTGAGATGATCTGGGAGAAATATAGGAATTCTAGGATGTATAAGCTCTATTTTCTTTTTAAGGTAGGTGGAAAACTGAATTCTACCTGCCGGTTTCAAATAATATCTCAGCTAGTTCTGCTCCACAAATCGACTAGGATAATACACTAAGCTAGTCGGTACAGAAGTAAAACCGACTGAGATACTACATATTTCCAATCGGTTCTGTAGGAGGAACCGACTGGAATAATGTATTATCACTGTATGTTTTGCTCTTTAACTAATTGAGGGATTATTATCCCAGCCAGCTAGCAGAAGCGGTTAGAATAACATGTATTATTAGCTCCCTTGTCTACAGCTTGATGCAAACTAGCTGAGATAACCATTTTGAATCGGCTGTAAAAGTTATTTTTGTAGTAGTATACTGTAAGCACGTATGTCACTACTTTTGGCTAATTAGTTAATTAAGCAACATGAGAGCTTGATGAAGACATACTCGATCGAGATGCCTGTGTAGCTGTCCATTACACATGCTTAGCTTCACACCAAGGAAAAACTATTACTTATCATTAATATAATTAAACGGATCGTACGTTATGTAAAATCACAGAGGGCCTCTTAGAATGCCCCATGTAAATAGAATTTATTTCGACTGCGTCTTCCAAATTTCAGTTCAAACAGATGTACGTTCCTAAAAGATATCTGCATAATTCTAATTGCGTGCATAACTATTTATCCATCATATATTGAAATTGTCTTCTCTCTTTTCTCTCTCTTGCATACTCTATCTTTCTACCCCATGCCGGCTTCTCCCGCTTCTCCTCGGCCAGCTTTGCTAGCCGGTGGAGAGGGGAGGGGAGGAGGGCTCGGCAGCCCTGTAAATCACGTTGTAGATATGATGTTCCATGTATAAGTTAACTTAGGCCGTCAAATAAGGAGAACATGTGCTTCTGTCCCATGCTCCGTCAAATAAGTTAGCTTAGGGCGTCAGGGTTCCAATCCCATGGTACTCCTGTCCCCTGTCCTTGCTTTGCTTGGAATAAAATCCCCAGCTTTGTTACCTCCGACCAATCCCCAAGTAAATCCCAACCAAATACAAGGCTGCTAGGGGCGGAGCATCCTCTTCACCTTGCTCGCTGGCAGCCGAGATGTGCTTGCTCAAAGCATATCTGGCCGCTTAAGGACCTTTGTCTTCGTCAGCGCATGGGGTTCTCCAAGATTGATGGCGCTAATGTGTTCTTCCTCCCGCCCTGTTGTGGGCGCGCGTCAAGGGAGGCTCCGGCGAGGCTCCGTTCTTGCCGACGCACGGGATGCCGCTCACCTTCCACTTCATCTTCGGCGCTAGCGGCGCGATGGAAATGTGGCGCTCGACGAGTTTCGCCGACGGCATCTTTTTCTTCGAGGCTTCAACGCGTGGCCTAGCATGTGTTGTTCCCCTCCTTGGGCTGGAGGCGCACGTGTACAACTTAATGGCAGCTTTGTAATTTTGTTTGTTTCTTTTCCTTTTTCTTTGGGGCTTCTATACTTCCCCAAGATGGAATACAAAGGAGTATTTTTAAAATAAAAAGTATCCATTATTAAATTATTTAATATATTGTAATATAATTTCACTCGTTTAATATAAATTAAAAATACAGCGTAACATTGTTTCAGCTAGAAATATTGCTTATATGGAGATAACATGGATTTTCAAGACAATTAATTGCATGCTTATCTTGCCTCGTAATAATTTATAGCATTCTTAGCAACTGAACTGGTTTTTCAGAGGTTCCCTGTTTAACTGTCTTATGTATCAGAAGATTTATATATTACTTGTCCTTCCACGCGTGGCTTTGTTTTTTTCCTTTCATGTGTAACTATTTCAAGTTTGATGGGTTACGTTATATGTGTGAACTGATACAATCATAGGATATCAGAATCTTGGAGCTTCTGTTTGGTTTCAACAATCACTGTATTAATTATGAGCTATCTCAATCACAAACACAGATACAGACATTCATTTAAGTAACAATATATTCACGTTCCAAGTCCCAACCGTAAAAACATTAACTACAAGCACAGTACACAACTATATTAGCTGGACAGAAGTCCTAGATTTACGTGCTCCGTGACCAAAGGTTGAACCGAGCAACAACAACGACGCTACATATGCATGCAGACTCATCAGAGAGGGAAATGGTTATATATCTGTGCGTGCGTGCGTTCGTGCAGTACTGATGCACACCGGCCATATATGATGGCAACGACACGTACGAGGAACTATACATGTAGAGATTACTAGTATAAATCTGCAACCAGGTGCATATGTTATGTAGATAGCTAGGGACCTCGTCGATCGGCAGGGATCCATGCACATGCAGGTAGCTAATGTTCAAGGCTGGCGAGCGGAGCTGTGAATACATTTGCCGCCAGCAGAGGGATTTTTCGAATTCGAGCAATCTGAATGCACTGACCCGCCGGTGAGGACGACGACCGTGCTCTCCTTAGCACGCCAGCGATCAGCCGCAGCGCGTCGCGGCGGTTGCAACGGCTTTCCCGCCGCGGCCACGACCTGCATGGCAGACGAGGCCAGGATCGCCGCCACCAAGACCAGCGAAAACACGCTAACCCTGAGCTTGCCAGCCATAGCGATCAGCAGATTATATTTCTGGGCAGCAATTAAGAAGATTGTGTTGTCTTGTGTCTGTGTGGTGTTGTGCAATGCAGTTAATTTGCATGCTCGCACCCGTTGTATATATAGTGGAGTACGGGGGGAGCGTGAATCACCACGCGCGATGACTTTTCATCACGGGGAATAGTATCTGACATCCGGTAAGGAAAGGTGGTCGATGATTCAACGAGGTTTTGGAATACCGTGGAATGGAAAGTAACTATTTTTTCATTGAAAGAGGCAAGTAAGTATTTGAGACCATATATATATGTAGTATGTATACGAGCCCCGTGACGGTCCCCGTGCATGCATGACATCATTTCCGTGACGCAGCCTCGTTATCTTCCTTCTCTCCGTGCCGCCTACATTAAAAGTACACTGGCGATCGAGCTGGAGGAGGTGAACCGTGGACGACCTTCTCGCCAAAGCAAGTCGTCGCGCTCACACCGGACGTTCGCATGCAGCATGGCCAAATGTAAGTTCAGCTTCCATCGGAAGAATTCGGGAGTAAGACTTATGCTAACATGCAGCCTGCCGTGCAGTGCCTTCGTGATGTACGTTCGATCGCGTGTTACGCGCTTTAGTTCACAGCTAGCTTGGTTCGCTATAGCTCGCCGTGTTCCAGACGTCGGAGCCAGAAATTAATTCTTTTACCCAGGAGGGCACACAGCGAGAACTAGACATTCAGATTCAGTAGTGCGGGAGATAGCGAAGGAAAGAAAGGGCAAGCTAAGTTCTGCTGTTCAGAAAACTAAAGGTTTTCTTAATATATAGTTTTGTCAGAGAACATGCTAGATGTACCGCAAAGTTTATAGGATCGTTGCAGTTTTGCTGGGTTGTTTAGCTTTTATTGGTCGTTGTTAAACTTCGTTTTGATGCAACAAATTGGTATATGTGTAGCTTATAGCCCTGGTCTAGAATTTGTGAGGAAATATTTGGCGTGATAGCTCATATATATAGCTGATAATGAATCTTTGTTCTCGACTTCTCGTGGGGATTCGGGATTAGCTAGCACGAGGACAGCATACATGTACGGTGCAGTTGTTCAATTTAATTAGTACACGTATCAGAGCTATGTAGTCTAACCAATTGAAGCGCAAGGTTTCCCATTTACAATGTAAAAACAATGCGGAGAGAAACATTATACCAAATGGTTATAAGCATTTACATAGGTTAGTAGAAAGGCAGATGTGCTCGGGCTGCGCATGCACAAGATGTCGGGTTAAGGCAGCCTAACTTTCTCAAAAATTATGAAAGAGAACTCATAGATATAAATATTACTGCAAGTTATGACACGTGAATCTGTAAAATTTCATCAAACAAATATAACTATTGATCAGCACAAAAAAGAAGACAAATTTCTAACTACTGTTCTGTTGTTCTGTTATGGAATTTACCTTCTGCCACCTCTCCAACCTAAAACTTATCCTCATTGACGCCCATCAGTAAACCTCAAAATTGACCTCTATTAGAGGATGCTTTTCTACCCCAGAAACTTCTTTTTTAGGAACACCTAGTACTGCTCATATATTCACACACACCACCACATATGTACATAGGGGTGAAAACGGATCGGAATTTTTCCGAAATTCCGGAGCAAAATGGAAACGAGAGCGTCGGAAATGGAAAATTTCAGAAACTTTCGGAACGAAAACGGAATCGAAATTTTTTTTGTCGGAATCGGAATCGAAAACGGAACCATTGTTTCCATCGGAAACGGAAACAGAATCGAAATTTCCAGATAACTTAATTCGGAAATACCAAAATCATATGGCCCATCAGCCCATCATGCATCATATTCAGCCCATCTAGACCTTAGAGGGAATTTCAGCCTAGGAGAAAAAAGAGAAAGGAAAAGAAGAGGGAGGGAATGGGCTAGTGGCCCATTCGGTTAGAGGTGAAGACAGCTAGGTGGGAAGAAGAAAGATGGGCTTTAGCCCATTCAAATGTTCAGGAAAAAATAATTTTCAAATTATAGAAAATCTAATAAATTCAAACAAGCTCCAAAAAATACAAAATCAACTTCAAGAAATCTAGAAAAATTCAAGGATGCATATTTTAATGTTCAGAAGCCAAATAAAATTTTTTCAACCAAATATTAATGTTTCATTAGTCAATTTAAATATAAAATAATTAGAAAATTTTCAATTAAGCTTTATTAATTCCAGAAAGCATCCAGGAATTTTTCCAGTACGCATTTGTAGATAAAAGTTTTAAAAATTACCAGAAATTAGATTGTTACATTTGTGGACTGCTATTTATCATAATGGAACTGTTATTTCATCATGCACCATATGATTCAAGTTCTCAATGGCATTTTACATTGCTATGTTGCCGAAACTTTATGATGAATAGTCTATTTATGATATTATAATTTATGAATATTAGGAAATTAAATTATTCTTTTCGTTGTATTGCTGCAAATGGTTCAAGGGGTTTTTTCATTTTTGTGTCCGATAAATATTCGCTTCCGTTCCGTGTTCGTGCCGTATTCGTATCCGACACTATTTGTATCCATATCCGACTCCGGGGTTTCCGAATCCATTTTCATTTCCGTTAAAATATTCAAAAACAAATACGGTAGAGCTCATTTTCGACCGATTCTGATCCGTTTTCACCCCTATATGTACATGAGCGGACCCAGTGGGTGGCACGATGGGCCTGGCCCACCCTAAGAAAAAGCCCATTGCATTGCCTAAAAAAACTCAATACATTGCCACAGCTCACAGTCAGAGCCAGTGCACTGATCAGAACTAAAGTCTCCCAATCGCTGCATACAAAGCCACGAAACAAAAGAAAAACCAATCAGTGATTGCTCGGCTTCCATTCCCGACACGGCGATGCCCGACGGCACACGGCGGCTTCCGTTCCCGACTACGCACCGCGCACGGCGTACTGCAGGCAGGGGCTTGCGATGGGTGGTGGCGCACGGGTTTTGGCGATGGGTCCCACGACGATAGCGCAGGCGGAGGCACGTCTAGCGGCGGCGCAAAGCTCGGCGCGGTGGACTGAGAGGGCATGCATTGATGAACAAGGCAAGGAACTTTAATTAGGTCGATCGCTAGCTTCCATTTTAGAACGTGGCAGTGACTGAAATGCGGGCATGCATTGATGAACAAGGGGAGGCACAAGTTTGTTCAATAGCTGCTTGATGAATCTATGCATGCGTTTTTTGTCGCGTGCAAATTTGTATACTAGTATACTACTTTGCTACTCACTGCATGTTTGATGTTCATATCGCTGCGTGATGAATCAATAGCATGTTTGATCTCTCACTGCATGCAAATACAATCAATGTTGGACCGATGGGTGTGTACTACGTTGGCGACGACTAGTGGCAACAAGACGAGATTGTGTCGTGTGGGTAAAGTATATAATGTCTACAAAGTGTAAACTAATCGATTAGCCATATGCACGATCATTGATGACACATAACTCGTTCCTGATGAAACGGACTTATCCTTCTCCCCCTTGCTATTTTCCTCTACCCCTTTCTAGAAAGTGGATAGGTGGTTGGAACCTATAGACAAGTTTAGGCTGGATGCCTTACTCATATGTGTTGGTCGTGGACCCTATATTTATGAGAAACACTCCTGAGATAAAAACTTATTTTCGCCTTTGAAATTATTGTAGTATTTACAATCACAAACTGTTTTTACACAAAAGAGTCATATAGCCTTCCTTTTCAGTCACATATACTTTGGTTTAGGATGTTCCCTACAAGGGGTATGCTGAGTACACAAAGTACTCATCGACATATTTTATTACAGTGGTGAACAGATGACTATGCTGTAGAATATGCTAATGGAGATTACTACTATGATGACCTCAAGGAGTGAGATCACGTGAACTCCATCGACTGCCTGTGGCTAAGGTGGAGCCTACCTTTTTCGCTTTCTTTTCAAGTGCTTTATGATTATAATGGTCATGTGATCAAGCACTCTATTTAGAGCCATGTGACTTATATCATCAAGACTATATTTATTAAACCTGATAAAACAATGTTATCATTTTGACTGTGTTCACCAACTCGATCTTAAACTGATGATGGTACACATAGAAGGTCTGGACGTTAAGTCCAGACTATCGATTTCTCTTTTAAAATTTATTCATACTATAGTTCGGACGGAGAATTATAATTCATTCTTTGCATTGGAGACCATGACAGACAAAAAAAACCTACTTTATGTACCGAGGTAATAGCATTTAAATAATGATCTACTTCATGCACGGAATGAGCTAACCTAGACCTAAACTTAGGACCAATATTATGCAAGGTAACATATCAATATGTCAAAATAGAAGGGATTCTCGTACTTTGCCATAAATAGTCATATTTTTATATAAAATCCCACCGATAAACATGTTATAGCATGTGCTATGTCTTTCCCTTTTTTTCCTAATTTTTTTAGAACTTTGTACCTCAACCTGACATCATATGCATGCGCACTCTTGAGCACATATATACATTTACTGAAAACAATCCATTTTTTGTTTCTCATCCCTAAACTTTAGAACCAGACATATTTAACGCTTATCCTTTTAAAAATAGATGCATTTAGTCGCTTACCCACTCAAAATAGTTTGTCCGATGATGTAACGATGATTTCACACACATGGCAGCCTAGGTAGCATAAAACATTAAAAAATCCAAAAAATTAGAAAGAGTATATGAAATAAAATCAGTTTTTTAAAAAATATGAATGTATTTATTTGAAAATTATTTAAAATTTTGAAAATTTATATAGAAAATCAAGAAAAATTGTGGACAATAACAAAAATTGAAGGGAATTTTTTTTAGAAAAGTCATAAATATTCTAGAAAAGTTACTAAAAATATCTGAATTTTGAAATGGAAAAGGAATTTGAAACGTAGAAATAAGAAAAAATTAGTATTCTTGAGTTTTCTCATGAAATGTTTCTGAATTATTTGTGAGTTTTCTTGAAGTTCCTAGTTTTTCTACAATACTTATTGTTTTTTACTTTTTAAAAATTTTCTCATCTTATTTTTCATTTTTTTCAATATTCCCTGAATTCTCGGAAACAAATCTTCAAAATTTTACAACTTTTTTGATTTTTAATAATATTTTAGATTTTTAAAGAAAATTTTCATGTCCCCTTATTTTGTGTTGTAATTTTTATTTTTTATTTTCTATTCTTGTATGTTTTTGTGCTGACTGGACTATGTGAACCACTACTCACTACTACTGATGAAACAGTGGCTCGATCTTTTGGTGAGACAAAGGTAACTATCGATTTGGTGGAGGTTGACCTTGACAATCCGACTATACTGTGCACAACGATATGCCTTAGCAATCGCTAACCAATCTCTGATGGTTATTGACCTTGTCATAGGCACGATCAACTTGAACAACGAAGTTCGAGTTCCTACAAGCAACCGAAGAACCAGCAAGAACTATGATAAATTGCAATCTAAAATTGTGAGTATTAAATTGGCACAAGAGTTAAAAGAAAGTAATTGGGATTCCAGTGGTGATCTAAACAAGACAGTAGTCCTACACGACTTGTAGATGCGATAATGTAGTAGTAGCTATACAACTAAATGAAACCCAAAAACTAAAAAGAGAATCCTATGAGGTATATAAAGAGAAGATGTGGTCAGTTTCAGAGACCGTCTCGGATTGTCTTGGAAGTTGTGGTCTTCTCATAAGGAATTCGGAGATGAGGTTGGACAGGTTGGAAAGAGCACGAGATAAGTTTTTCAAAGGGTTCAAGATCACCCAAATCAGAGTCCGTATGACCAAGATATAGTCGTTTGAAGTCAGGACTGTCTCAGTAATCCGAATCCGAATCCAGATCTTGTGAGACTCTATCTCTAGCTCTTCTCGGACCAAAAGTGACGTGGAAAAACTTCTTATACAGCACCAGTTCATGTGGGACATTGTCATGGCCACATGAAGTTCATTCTCTCCTCTTCTTGAGAGCTTGAACTTAAATCATCGCATGTTTTTAAAGATCTTGACGAATCTCATTTTGTTCTTTATGGCTTGAGCAGCGGATATAGTTGAAGTAATAAAAATAGAGGTGGTAGCGGGTGTGTCCATGGAGATCATGTCCTCATCAACTATGAATTTTCTTATCACAAGCAGTTCAGAAATGGCATGAAAGGCGATTTTTTGAATCGCTTGTAAATAAGGGTCAGTGATTACCATTTCTTATTATAGGAAGTTGTAGACGGTTGTTTGAGAACTACTGGTGATGAGAAATTTCAGAAAATAAAAAAGAGCACCGGGTCAAGCACGGCCAGAATGTGGCCATGCTCCACCTCCTGCTCCGGTCCTCTACTAGTGCCGTCTGCCGAGGAGAAGCATCGAGAGCTGAGGGTTGGATCAACCACTCCTGGCCCGAGTGCTACGGCGGGGCCTATTCATCCGCTGCGCCATTCCGCGACAGCGCTGCCATTGCCATCGATGGCACCACCATCCCACCATTGTTCATCGAGCACCCCTTCCCCACATGGATCTGTCGGTTGTTGGGGTTGCACCGCCGCTCCCAGCCCAAGTGCTCTTGACAGCCCTATGGACCTGCCGTGTTCGCAGCAGTGCCGCCATCACTATCAGTGGCGCCACCGCCTCACCGTTGGGTGCTGAGCACCCCTTCCCCACGTGGATCTATCGGTTTTCAGGATTGGACCACTACTCCCGGCCCGAGCGCTCTCGACAGCTTTCTGGATCTTTTGTGTCCGGGGCAGCGCCGCCATTGCCATCGACGGCACCACGGCCACGCCGTTGGGCGCTAAGCACCCCTTCTCCATGCGGACTGACGGCCATTGCGGTTGGACCCGCTCCCGCACGAGCGCTCCCAGCGGCCCTTTGGTCCACCGTACCCTTCCAGATCTGGGAGGTCCTTCTCTACGTGTGGTCCCTGGAAGGAGGAAGCTACCGATGGTGAGTGGATCTAGCGAGGCTAGAGGGGTGGTAGGACATAGAGAAAAGGAATGTCTCGGGGTTATGGAGGGTGGCAGCGGCTTGGGAAGTTAGGGTTTGGGGGTGGCGGCTTGGCCTCAACCCAACTGAGTTAGGCCTTAGTTGGGCCAAAAAATCACGGCCGGATTTTTTAAAAACCGTCTATGATGAACTAGTTCACTATAGATGGTCTTTAGAAAAACTATATATGATTAGTCTTGTTACAACCGGTTTTCAGTAAATCGTCTGAGGATTAATTCTGTAGTAGTAATGATATTATCAGCTAAACGTTTTGAGTGGGACGAAGAATTAAGTTTATCTGATTTAAAAATTAAGAATTAAATGTGTTCTAGTTTTGAAGTTTAGAGATTAAAATTATACTCAAATGATAGTTAAGAGACTCGAACAATAGTTAGGGATCAAATTATTTTTACTAATTCCAGCAGGTAGCAACTAAATTAAGAGTGGGAAAGGAGCTAAAGTGCTGCTAGCACACGCCCTTTCGATGTAGCCAGGTCTTCTTGTGACCACGATATCTCGCTAGATCAATACACCTCCGCGTACGTATTCGACAGCTTTGACATATTTTTCTGTGACGAATATTATCTTTTAACTTGTTTAATTAGGAAATTTTTACTTTCGTTTGTTGACTATATTAAAACATACTTTACAGTTGATTATATTGTTCCTTGCTTCTTGTCGTATACAATTACGTACATGTTAATTACGCTGCTGATCATTCCGTCTGTGGAGATATGTACGAGATTGATCATCGAGCGAACAAATTCATTTTCTAAGCTAGCAAGTTGCAAGCAAGTTAGATCAACATTTAACATTTTATCTCTTGGTAACGGGTCTTAATTTAACACTATTGCTAAATTTTAGTATTATCTATTATCTTAATAATAATCATAACAATAAACCGTCGGAGATGCTCTAAGATACATATATAAAAAAAGATACATAACTACTGCTAGGCATGACATCATTGCATTCACGGCCCAATTAACTGGACTTGCACGAGAGAGAAAAAAAGAACATTTAGAAGTTTACCAAAAATCTGATTTTTTTTAATGCAAATTGTTGGTTGACTACTTAGTCGTGGTTTAGTAGTATAGTAGATTATAATAATTTTATTTTGTCAACTACTCTCTTCGTCCACAAATGTAAGGCGTGCACAGAATTGTAGACTCAATTTGACCAATAATTAAGCCAATAATATTGAACTATATGACACAAAAGTGGTACCATTGAATTCAAATTCAAATATATTTTCAAATGATATCACTTTTGTGTTATATAATATAATATTATTAGTTTAATTTTTGGTCAAAGTTGAACCTTAAATTCCGTGCATGCCTTACATTTGTGGACAGAGAGAGTAGTTTTTATCTATTTTACCGTTTGAAATCTACTTTTTCTATTTTCGCGGTATCTAATGATTATAAAATAAGTTCAGTACAACACAATTCAGCAACCGTAAACTAATCCTTAGTTGTGTTGTATCAACTAGTTCACTCAAAAACTCAAACTAAAGAAAAAATAGACAATATACTTATATTTTCAATAGTCCTCCTCGTGTAATGCTCCCTCAAGCCTAAACATGGGCCAAGGTTTGCCACAAATTTCTTAATTTTAAATTATGCTAGTTAGATTTTGAACTTTAGTTCTCTTAGCTCTAATACCATATTAAATTGGGTGCACCAATCAAAACATGAACAAATAAATTTTAGGCCATAAATATGCTCACCCGTGTGCTTTAGAAAACAACTGAATAGATAAAAACTGCAAGTTTATATAATTTTTTAAGCACATAAATAGAATTTTTTTAAAAACAATTTAAGCGCATAAATAGATTTTTTTTCTAAAATTTGCAGGTTCACACTAAGAACGACATATATCGTACGTGTATCTACTAATATTTTTGGAATTTATCAAAATTCAGATAAGCACCTTTTTATCGGGCTGCCGATGCACCCTAGTCTATTAAGCATTTTCCGAATTAAATAGGCCTATTGTACACCTAGGCATAAAGTGATCTACTTTGTGCCCATTTCTTGCTGTGCTAGCTAGTACGGTAGCACTTACCTCAATCAGATGATTCAAAATCGCGCAGCCCGTGCTTTGAAAACACAGTTCACGATCATGAAAAGCCACGGATGTATTCGATCGATGGCCTCGCGAACGCATGCATACGCACTTCCATCTCACGAGATCGATCGTGCATCCATGTTGACGTCACTCCATTGACGTTACACTCGTGACGCGCAAATCAACTCTGCTCCGTGCCGACTGCGTACAGTGTTCGCAAAAGTACCATGACCATGACCCAGCAACTCGGTCGATGCGTGCGTGCTGAGTTCTGCTCACAACAGGTGCTATTAATAATTATGGCTTAAATTCTACTTTACCGTAGCATCTTCCATGAAGTCCTGGGGCGTCGATCGGCAGAAACATAAGACCGAGCGAGGCTGACATCAACTCCGTGTCAGTCGTTTTAGATATTATACGGTCTTTAAGATGTTATTTTAATCATACAAAAATATGTATTATCAAATAAATTAAATATAAATTGTAGAAATATATTTATGATAAATCTAGTAATAGTAGAAGGTGGTCAGCAAGAGGAATGTCCGGACAGAGACATGCTTTTGATGCAGTCCAAGTCGTCTTCTCTTGTGAGACGCACGAGTATGATTTGTCTTAACTGCTTCCACATGTATGATTTTGGAACTTCATTCACTGATCTGTTGACTCAAAGGTGTTAGTAATTTCCCAGCTGGTTCCTTGCTGCAACTTTTTGTTTCTGCTTTCCGAAAGTGTGCATGTTGACCGGTCCATATATAGAGCCTATTTGGTTGGGCTGTGGCTGTTGACAAAGTTGTTGTTAGCTAGCTGTTTGAAAAAACTATTATGGTTATGTGAAAGTAACCATATGACTTTTGGTTGATCAAAACCATCTACAAAAATGGAAAATGAGCACTGAAGGTTCAGCATAATGCAAAAAAGCTGGCAGAAGGCAGCTTTTCCAAACAGCTGAATTTGCACTGCAAAACCCACAGCTACCGTTGGCAAAAGCTGCTAAAAAAACTAGTCGTTTGGTTAGGTTGCAGCTTTTTCTATTGAAAAGCTGCTGAAAAACCCAACCAAACACTCCCATACTCTTCTGTTATTCCCTCGCTGATCCCGACAGCAGTACGAAGACATGAGGCCAACTTGGGCCGTCGTTGTTGACATAGTTCATCGACGCTTCAAGACAGATTATTGATCTCTCAACAAGTGCAGATAGAAATTATTGATTTAGGAGGCAGACTATATATATAGATATATGCTAATTTCTCCGGTGCCAAATTAAGATTGATCAAGTTAAGGTCATCTTTCATGCTTGTATTACAAATTTTAATTCTCCGGTGCAAAATTAAGATTGATCAAGTTAATTAAGATCATCCTTCATACTTGTATTACAAAGTTTCTAAACCATGCATGCGCATCCAATTGGCCACTGCTGCCGCTGTATTACAAAGTTTCTAAACCATGCATGCGCATCCAATTGGCCACTGCTGCCGCCCTAGGGCCTGTATCGTTTTGTGATTTCCCTGGTGGTCGGTAGAACTTGACCGCAGATCACCAGAGGGAGCAGCGTCGTGAGTAGCCGTGGATAGTATGATTAGGGCACAACCATTGTAACGGTGGATGTAGACACATGTACAAACTAGGGGCGTTCAAAGCCGGTTTGATAAAACCGGTGGAACAGCAAACATAGTACTACTTTGGTATAACACTTTTGGACAAATGAAAAACTGGGGGAAATCACAATTGTTGTTCTTGCTATTATGCGTTACGTTAGCCAACTAACTGGGGGAAATCACAATTGTTGTTCTTGCTATTTTTGCTGTGATGGTCGGGCGTTATGCCGCTCTCTCCTCCCCTCTCTAGACAATTCCGCCTCCTTCTCTCCTTGTCTTCTCCGACGCCGTCTTCGCCCCACCTATCCATCTCCGGGCTCTAGCTTCCTCTCTGCTTCCCTCCTCCTCCCATAGCCATGGCTTCCTCTCATCCACCTGATCCGCACTCCCAGCTCCTCCTCAGGACCCAAATCTCAACCTAGTTGAATCCGTTGCTCATCGATTCCAAGCTTCCTTGCCCAAGAACTCACCACAAGAGATTCGAGTTTCTTCCCCGTTGCAAAATCAAGATCCTCAACTCCAAATATCAGGGGAGCTGTTGGCTCACGTTTCTCTTGGACGAGATCAACCAATCGGTTGTGTAGAGCACAACAAAGCCCAAGATGAGCCAATGGCAGAAGAAGAACATCAAGAGATTGGAAAAATGCAAGATGCCCAACACAAAAATAATTCTCAAATTGGTCCGTCGATTCCGAGAATTTAGAGCTTCAAGAAGAAGGAGCAGAGCAGGTTGCAGACCAACATCTAGGAAAATAAGGTATGCAGGGTCTGGAAGAACTTGATATCACTGAGATAATGCAAAGTTTGCATTTAGTTGCTCCTGGAGAAATTGAAGTCCAATACCAAGGTGATGCAATACCTGACCTAGAGGAGACCACGCCATACATTCCTCTTCAAACTCTGAATGAAGTTATGATGAGGGCATGGGGAAAACATTATTGGCTCATAGATCAAATTGAGGAAGCAATCTACAAGGCCTATTTTAGGGAAGAAGAAGACATTGACTATGTTATAACTAGGCAACCGTGGACTGTAGTTGGGGATAGTCTCTTAGTAGAATGGATAAATCCAAGGATTTTAGATAAGCCAATTGATCAGTATACTTTCAAGTATGTTTATGCTCAAATCAGAATTTATGGAGCTCCTGAAAGGTTCAGAACTCCATCTCTCATGAACTATGTCATCAGCAAAATAGCCCAGCACTTAGATATTCATCCTCCACTTGAAACCAAATGACATATAGAAATGAGTATATTTCAGCATATGCAAAGTTTGAGGTCACTACACAAATGAAAGATATAGTAAAATATTATGTGTCACCAACAGAATATATAATGATTTATCTGCACTATGACAAGATTAAGAGGATCTGCACTTTCTGTGGACTAATGTTTCATATAGTTTAGTTCTGTGCAAAGAGAAGGCAGTTTATCTTGTAGTTGCAAGGCATGGGAGCTGATACTTCTGTTGTCAAATTTGAGAATATAGGACCTTGGACATCTCAGGTGTCAAAAATCCCAGAAATAGCTCTCGAACAATCCAAAGTGCTGGGAGGTCTCTCTCTAGAATTCAGGAAATTCATGAAAGCAAATAAACCCTCAAGCTCAAGGCAGCTCACACTCTCTCAGTTTACCACCTCAGCAAAACAAACTTCAAGTCAGACACAAGAAAGGAGGGAAACTATAGAGAATTTTTTTCAAGCAGATGTATGGACAATCAGGTTGGTCTTTTAACAAAGCCCACTAAGTCTCAAGATAGAGAAAAGGCTTATTGGGCCTGGTTCCAGCAGCAGACTCACCTAGGAAGATGTTACCTCTGATCCCAGCCCATGTTCCAGAGAACACGCACAAAATGATGCAACCTCGGGCTACAGTTCAGGTTAGCAAAAAAACTCTTCAGGCTCGTATTCAGAATCAACCAAGTATAAATACAAGAATGGAACGAAGGGCTAAAGAAATTGTCAGTGCTCAAAGCTTGAGAACGACAGCCAAAAGAGGAGCACAAGAATTCTACCCGATGGAAGAAGTGCAAGACAATCAAGAAGAGACACGCAAGGTCAGGTTCAAGTCCACTCCCCCTCAATCTCCCTAGTACTCAGTATCGGCTTCCTCGAAGCCTTATAACTCAGAAGTGAGTGAAGCTTACAAGCCACCAGCTTTTAGAATTCAGCAAGCTCAAATCAGCAGTGTGGGCAATGTGTTTCAGCCTCAAGATAAAGGAAATGTGGGAGAAGAAGATGGAACAGGAGGCAAGACTTCAGACGAGCCATACACAAGGTATCAACCACTAGGAAGGGAACAAACCCAAAGCGCATTACTCGCTGGGATAAGAAAAGGGATGGAAACAACGTTTACATATCACTTGATTCAAGGAATACTGGTCATAACTCTTATAATGCCACTGCAGGATTTGCTCAACAAGCTAATGAATGTGTTGCTTATAATATGATTGGCTATAAGGCTGACAATTCTTTGGCACCAAATGTGTACACAAGCAATACTCGGACGCATCACTCGCTGCAGAATCTAGTCCTACAAGATAACCTTCAGTACAGGCAGTGGGCAGAAAACATTGCAGCTGCAAATTTGGGGCCAAATTCTGAAGGTCAACAGCACTGAGGTGTGCATCCTGCTCACCTGGATGAAGAGTCGAAACTGGGTCTGGATACAAATGATAATGTTACTGAAATCCACAACGAAGCTACATGTGCAAATCTCAGTGCAAGTAAGACATATTTGGATAATGCTACAGATCATATGAAAGGTGTTGAAGCTAGTGTTCCACAGAGCAAGATGAGGCAACAGCACTAGCCTTGAAGGTGCCACGGGTGCCATGAGTATAATCTCATGGAACTGTCGAGGAGTTGGCAAGAGCCTCGACAGCCCAAAAATGGTTTATCTTGCTAGGTTGATGTCTTCTACTCAGGCCAAGGTAACTTTCATCTCTGAAACTAAAACTGCTAAGTATAAAGATGTAGACTTAATTAATAGATTTCCTGTTGCTGGTAGCTTTGTAGTGCCTTCTTCTGGTCGCTCAGGAGGCCTCCTGCCTGTTATGGGAGGATGACGGGGGCTACTGTCGGCGATATGGGGCCCAGGGTCCCCTAATCTGCTGACCAAGGTGCCAAACCTGATGCCACGTCGCCAGTGGGCGGGAGGCTCGAGAAGATAAGCCCGAGGGTGTTCACCCGAGCACTATAGCCACACAACCGCCAGGAGGCGTCCCGAGCCGCTCCCCGAGCGCCCTAAACGTTCTGGGTCCCACCCGGATCGGAGGGTGCCCAGCGCGGCACGGAAACAGCTAAGTGGCGCGCTCGGGGGGACCCCGAGCGCCCCTCGGAGGTCCGTCCCCGAGCACGGGGACTCCGAGCACCCCTCGGGGGTCCGTCCCCGAGGACCCCTCAGGGGTCCATCCCCGAGCAGTCGGGCCCTCTGGCCCCTCTCGGGGGTCTTCCCCGGGCGCACGTGGCAAGGCCACGTGGCAAGAGTCCCAGGGCTCCCCATACGGGACCCTCGTGGGGTCCTCCCACGCGGCCCAGCAGGAGCATTTAATGCTGGTTCGGCACGTTTGGTGCCGGTCCACAGGCATGCGTGCCCTAAGTCCCATGCGGGCAGAATGACGTTGTCAGGAACGTCTCTCCGTCCCTGTGATATGACGGGCCCGGTCAACTCGTCGGCCTGACAACCTTTTGACTTTAGGGCGCGCCGCCGCGCGCCCCCATGCATCTCGCTGAGCTGTGGGGCTCGGATAGCGGTGACCGAAGCGGGAGGCTTGCGAAGGAAGTCTCCGTTGCCTGGCATCGATACGTTGTGAGGACCCGTTTCCCAACCGAAGCATGTCAGAGGCTATTCCGCTACAGTGCTCGGCAACCACCCGCCGTGGGTCGCCATTCCCTAATCGTCATCAATTGCATGGCTACAGTATATTTTCCTTTTCCGGCTATTGTGGTGACCCCCGGGTATATAAGGGGAAAACCAAGGCCATGAAAGGGGGGTTTTGAGCAGTTTTAGGGTTCATAGAGTCTTACAAGCTTCGCTCGAGCCGATTGTAACCAGACATCTATTCATCTATACACAGAAAAGCAGGACGTAGGGTTTTACACCTAGAAGGTGGCCCGAACCTGGAAGAAACCACCATGTCTCCAATTTCCTAAGTTTCCCGGTTACTCAAGATCTCTACAGCTCCTGTCTCTCTTCACTGCCCCCGGCCAAATCCCAAAGGGGGTCCATCCGGACCACCGCAGCCGGCGTTCGTACGCCGACACTTACTATTTGCCAGTCTACTAGTAGTCTTATCCTAGCTTCTGTTGTAAATAGGACCAATAGTGAATCTTTTGCTATGGTGTGTATATATGGAGATCCCTATCATATTAACATTGCTACTATGTGGAATGAGGTTTCCAATTTTGTAAATGAAAATCCTGGGAAACCTCTTTTATGTATGGGGGATCTTAATGAGCTGATGTATCCTATGGATAAAAGCTCTAGTAATGTAAATTAAAATCGTTTAAATGCTTTCTGTTCCATGCTTAAGCAATGTGGTTTAATAGATCTGGGCTACAATGGTCCGGCCTACACTTGGACGAATAAAAGGTACTCTTCTAAACCTATTTATGAAAGAATTGATAGTCTTGGCCAATGCAGAATGGTGCAGCATATTTCCTAATACAAATGTTTACAACTTACCCATAATGTTAAGTGATCATGCTCCTATTCTAGGCATATTACATTCCAAGGCAAAGAAACCCTCTTATCATTTCAAATTCGAGAATTGGTGGCTAATGGAAAATGATTTTCAGAAAGTAGCCCAAAAGGCTTGGAATAATTCAAAGAATTAGCCTTTTACAGTTAGAACAAGGCATATGGCAGGAACTCTTAAAGTATGGAGCAAGAAAAAAAAGCCTCTCCAAGATCAGCTTCAAGAAATAGAGCATAAGATTGAGGAAATTCAAAAGGTTCACCCTGATGCACAAGACCATGTGCAGGAAGGTAAACTCATTCTGGCCTATGAGAATACTATGAATAAACTTACTACTACCATAAACAAAGAGCTAAGAAACACTGGCTTAAAGATGGTGATAGAAATACTAAGTTTTTCCACATATCGGCTCTTAAAAGGAAAAGAAAGAATAGAATTGTCTCTATCACTACTAATCAGGGGGAACTTACTTATGATCCTGAAAAAATTGCAAACAACTTTGTGGATTACTTTCAAAACCTTTTCTCTACTAATAACCATAATCGCCAAGATCTTCATCTAAGTGATCAGGTGGAAACTATTCAAGATGAGTTTACTAACTCTATTCTGTAAAAGGATGAAATATGGAAGATATTGAATGAGATGAGAAGAGATGCTTCGCCCAGACCAGATGGTCTTAATGTAAGTTTTTATAAAGCTGCATGGTCTTGGATTGGTGATGATGTTGTGACCATAGTTCAAAATTTCTATAAATATGGTTCACTTCCTCAAGATATTAATGAAACTTGTATTGCCTTAATCCCAAAAAGGTTTCTTCTATCAACCTTCAAGACTTTAGGCCTATAAGCCTCTGCAATATCATTTATAAAATCATTTCTAAGTCTTTAGCCAATAGAATCAAGAGTCATCTTCTGAAGATAATAGTGGATACTCAACAGGCTTTTATTTCTGGTCGTCACATCTCTAATAACGTTATTCTAGGACAAGAAATTAGTCACTCTTTAGTCTATCTTCCTGGAAACAAAAAGCCTTTATGCTCGAAATTGACCTTGCTAAAGCTTTTGATCGTCTAGATTGGGATTTTATTTTGCATGCTCTCCGCAAACAAGGTTTCAATGATCACTTTATAAATCTGGTGTGTATTCGTATCTCTAATCCTAGTTTTTCTGTGGTTATTAATGGCCAGACTCATGGTAAGTTTAGAGGTCAAAGAGGTATTAGACAAGGTTGCCCTCTCTCGCCCTACCTCTTTGTTATAAGCATAATGAATTAGCTCTCCTCCTTCAAGAAAGCCTTGACCACACCCATCTGAAAAGCATCACTTTAGGGCCTTGCTGCCCTCCTATCATTCTATCATGTTTACAGATGATTTGATTTTATGTGGTCAAGCTGACAGACAGGATGCTGATGTCATATGGAATGCGCTTCAACACTTCTTCAGACTTTCAGGTCAGATGCCAAATTGGGGGAAATCTTCTATCGTTTCAGTAAGAACACTTTAGATCAACAAGACAGGAAATTTTGAATCTTTTCCCGATCAAGACCATGGACGCTACCTCGGTTCATTTAGGCCATCCTCTAATTCTTCCTGCTAAAAATAGAACCAATGCTTATAGCTTTGTGCTAGAAAAATTTAAGGCTAAATTAACTTGTTACAAGGCTAATAAGCTCTCTCATGCAGGCAGATTAACTCTTATTAAATCTGTTTTTTCCTCTCTGCCAGTTTATTATATGTCAAACATTACGTTCTCCAAAAAGCTCTTGACTAAAATGACAGCTATTATAAGAGATTTTTGGTGGACTGAAGTGCAGAAAGATTTGAAAACAAAACCTTTATATTTAAAAGTCTGGGTTGAAATTTGCAAACCTAAAAGGGAGGGTGGTCTAGGTGTGAGAGATCTTCAAGCTGTCAACAAGGCTCTCCTAACGACTACAGCTTGGAGAATTATTTCCAACCCTCAAGATACCACCTCACGTGTTCTTCGAGCCAAATATTTTGTAGGTACAACATTCTGGAGAGCTAAGGAATATGTTCCCAAATCTGCCTTTTGGACCTCAATTCTCAAGGTAAGGTCAACATTACTTAGTTCCACCATGCTCCAAATTTCTAAAGGTAACTCTAATATTTGGAACACTGCTTGGTGCCCGTTTTGGGAACAAATTCACAACAACCTTATTATTCAACAAGAAGAGTTTGTTTATCCGCAAAACATCAATGACCTCAGGCAACCTAATACTAAAATCTGAATCTGGAACTTTTAACTAAGCTCTTTGGCCACCAAAATGCCCAAGTTGTTGCTCAAATTCCTATTCATTACTCAGATGATGATGATACTCTTATATGGAAGCATTCTTCTTCAGGAAAATGTACTTCAAAAAGTGCTTATCAATGTTTTAGGCCTTTTGCTAGTGATGTTAGCTCTTCTTTTAATGTCTTCTATATTGCTGAGATCAAACAGATTCTTGATAATACTTGGAAAAATAGGAACTTACCTCCTAGGGTACAGATTTTCGCTTGGAGACTTCTTAGGAATGCAATCCCAACAGGAGCTAGAGCTTCTCGAAAATCTTCCCACATCTCTCCCTTTTGCAAAAGATGTGGCCAGACTGAAGATGATTTCCACCTATTTTTCTCTTGTGATTTTTCCAGGGTCTTTGGTTTGCTTCCCCTTTCAGTCTTCGGCTGGAAGGCATCACTGCTCAAGGGATTCACAAGATCCTAGATGTATTGAACTTCATTTTGCAGGTTCACAAGGAGCAAGCTTCGGTGGCAATGCTGTTTCTCTTCCTCTGGGCAACATGGAAAGCCAGAAATGATCTCCTCTTCAATGGTAAAAATTGGTCACCCATGCAGGTCATACATGCTGCCAAGGCTCTCTTTCTTGAGGATCAGGAGCGTAAGCATAAAGGGATTGAAGGCCAAGATGAAGCATACGAGATCCAAAATATGTTGTCTCTTCAAATTTGTAGGGAAAGGATAAAAGCTGGGCCAAACATCTTCATGGATGCGGCATGGAGGAAGCCCGGAGATCAAAATTATGTGCTGCAGCAAGGACAACCCAAGGCGGGTTTAGGCATCTTCATCAACATTCTTGGAGAACAACAAAGAAGAATGATCTTCATTGTTGCCTCCTCATCTGCATCATCTCCTTTGCAAGCTGAAGCCAAGGTCTTGTTGTTAGCAGCCAACATTGCAAAGAAGATGAATCTTGGGGACGCTAATTTCCTAATGGATAACCAGACTGTTGCTGAGGCTGCTGCTAGAAGAAACATTAAAGACTACCCTGGACATTGGTCAATAAAAGGAGAATCGTAGAAATTCATTGCTGACACAAATGATGGACAACACAAGGTCTTCAAAATAGACAGAAAAAACAATGCCATGGCACACAGGCAGGCGCATGATGGTTACAACCTACATGATGTTGGTTCATGTCTCTTCACTTGTGCCAGTTATATGCATGATAGGGATGCTTGTCCTACTAAGGCTGTGTTAGCCGATCTAAATGTGCATTCTTGCACATTGATGTATGTTACTTGTCTTTGAGCTTTAATAATATCCTAAGTTTCAAAAAAAAAGACAAATGAAAAACTGCTAGTTTATTGACGATTTTGAACGGATCGGTAAAAACTGAAATGAACACCTGGCACAAAGGTGCTGACTCATCCTTTTGTCACATACATAACTTTTGCTCACTGCTATAAAATTTATTTATACAGACAGTTTACAACCTACATGCGGAACACTTTTCTGAACCGTTTGTACTAAAGTGTCTGTACAAATTGTGATCTTCTATAAAAAAAAGCATTTGTACAGATGGTCCGCAACTGGAACTGTCTGCACAAAAACATTTATACAGACGGTCCGCAACTAGAACTGTCTGTAAAAATATTATCATTTGAACCATCTGTACTAAGGGTATACCGAGTAGTGCAAGTAGTTTTTATAGACATTTTTTTTCTAGAGTCATCTGTATATATTGTTAATCCCACACCCCTTCTCTGCACCACCAGCCACTTCTACAAGCAGCGTCGCCGCCACACACTACTCTATTTTAGATAGCAAAAGCCCGAGCTAGAAGTAGGTGGAGACTGAGAACTGCATTTATATATAGTGCAACAATACAGACGGCTCCAACAGGAGAACCGTCTGTGATACTTTTACAGACGGCTCGGAAAACCAACAGTCTGTGATACTTTCCAAAGTACAGATGGTCCATAGTTGAAACTGTCTGCAATACTAGTACAAACGGCTGAAAAGAAGAACCGTTTATGATACCTTACATATTACAGACAGTTCACACTCTGTTCAAACTACAAACCGTTTGTACTTTAGCGTCCTGCTTGTTTTGTAGCGCCGATTGATGTTTTCTCAGATGATTAAAATTAGGAACCGTCTGTGATACACTTTTCACAGACAGTTCGACTGAACGGTCTGTACAAGGGGCGTCCCGCTAAATGGTTTCTGTAGTAGTGGCTATAAGTTAGAAGAAAGAGAAAGACAAGAGAGAGTGTCGACTCTTTACAGGATGGAACCATCGAGTGAAGAAAACCATGTCGTTTTTATTTTTCTGATTTTTTCAAATTATCTGTGTTTTTTGAAAAACAATTCTTCAAATTTTCTGAAACTTTCTATTTTTCCTATTCATTTAGTTTTTTGTGCTGACTGGGCTACTGCCTGTGTGAAACCGTCACCACATCATCATCAAAACCATTTTCTATAAGGCAAAAGGCTAAATCTAGACAATTTTAATACTTGAGGGACCGAGAATGTCCAACGTTAAAGTCCAAGGACTAAAGTAAATTTTTCCTATTTGATCTGATTTCGTGCGCTCTCTCCCCAAAATTTCCTATCCCCGCGTCTTTGCTCAGCTAATGCCTATGATAAACACGTTTGTATCAATCGCTCCCAAAGCCGAACACATCACGTGCATGTACATAGTACATAGGCATACGAGATACGACGCTAGAAGATGTGTTGCGCTTGAACTGTACATGTTGTATTTGTTGGTCATCGACCTCGAGTTTAATCTGGTATATTGAGATTGCCTACTCTTAACGTGAAACAATAATATACATATGAACCGAGGCCAGCCAACCAACGCCGAAACTAATGTTGGTTCCTTTTCTGGTTTGTATCCTTTCAACACCGCACACCACTATGTGACACCAAGCAGACCAACTATATATAAACACAAACGAAAAATCTAAGGAATGAACGTTCGCTGTCTTAGGGAGCGAACACTCACCCAACATCGATTTGGGAGGAGGAGAAAGATATGGGAAGAGGAAGAAGAGGAAGGGGGAGGAGGGATGTGCTGCGACTCACAATAGCGATGACCGGCCCCTCAAGCTTAGAGGGATGGGCTGATCGAGCGCCCACGTCCCGTCTCGCCACCGGCGGTGGCGAACGGCTAGATCTCATAGTCGGCAGCGCAGTGGAGCGGGAGGAGGCAGAGCAGAAGGAGGAAGAAGGGAAGGGGGTAGGTGGCAGCGGGGAGGGGGGAGGGGGAGGTGGCAGCGGGGAGGGGGGAGGGGGGAGGCGGCAAGGGGTTCGCGCAATAGGGTTGAGGCGTGAACTGTCGCGTCCTAGTTCAGTCCAAACATAAATAGGCCATAAAGACAAAATACATTGTTAATCATTGTTAATCATTATATTTTTATATCTATATAAAGTCACTTTTGTGTTAACTTTAGATGACATAGAGGAATCGAAGAGTCAGTAATAGCTGACTTTAGCTTTGTATGTGCCTTAATGGCTTTAAGTTAGTTTGCATCTAATTGGTTTGACTGTGATTTGGTTTCCTCTAAGTGGAGTCGAATGGTTGAATTGTGAATTAGGTTGGGTTAGGATGGTTTGTGTTGTAAATTGAGTTGAGTTGGTGCGCATTCGTTTAAAGCTTAGCACCTGAAATGGGTCAAACCCATGGGGTGAACGCAGCCGTGACTTGAACCTATGACAAGAGACCTCGCCAGTAACCAACCAACATCCCAGCGTTGCCTCGTCGACTCTTAACTCTTCCTCCCCTTCGTGCCTAGGGACTTGGCCGCATAACATCTCATTGCCTAGCAAGCTTGATACTCTTCTTCCCCTTTGACCTCAACTTGCTCCGATCGGGCTCACCTTTAACTACTTCGATGTGGCGCCATCACGCTAAGCCGTTTCTACTCCATAGCTAGGGCTAGCACAACACCCAAGATAGCCTCCACCGCATGTAGAACACTCGCGGTGCCCCACGAGGCCGTACTTCCATTACAACCATCGTTGCTCCATCCCTTCGATTTCAGCCTCCCCTTTGCGAGCTCGGAGGGCACATCGCTGGCTTACATGGTGTTTGGAAGAAGACTACACGCGCGGGCTGTCATGGGTTGATTCTAGTCAATGTCAGAAACAAGTGCAACTGATACTCGTATCACCTTGTGTGCACCGAAAAGAAAGCCGCGATGATTTGCGCAACATAGGTCAATTCGGTGGTGAAGACTGAAGAGTTTAGTTCACTCATTTATTTGTTACCATCTCATAATCTAGTTAGATAGACAACTGGTCTAAGAGCTAACTATCAACAATCCAACGAGTACAGCAAATCAAGGTTTAAAACACCTAGATTTCGATAACCGGAAATTTTACAAGTCATGACTAGATATATAGAAAGAAAAGTCTATCCATAACCAGATATTTTATGAATTGTACTAGATATTGTATAAAGAAAAGTCTATCCAATGGAAGATATAATAAAGGTTGTATATTTTTATTTAGGATCATATTGACATGACTCGAATGAATAGAAAAGCTAATTAAAAGAATGGAATAATAACACTTATGATCTATGTGTGAAAGTTAATAAATTATTATTCAACGATGCATATTAAATTCAGTTATTTACTCTCTCCGTCTAGAAATATAAGGAGCACACGCTTCTTAAAATTTATTTTTGACCAAGAATTTATTCAATAGTATGTGGATTACATGATATAAAATTAATATTATTAGATTTATATTAAAAAGCACTTTCCAATATACCTATTTTACATCGTGTAATCTATATATTATTGAAAAAATTCTTAATTAAAGATAAATTTTATAAAAGTATGTAAACCTTATATTTCTAAACGGAGAGAGTACTATTTATCGTCCAAGCTTAACTGCTATTCCTACTATTTTTCACTCCGAGATCCTAGTTTTCTAGGTTTGCACCCCCTTTTTCTCTGTGCACCTTATTAGCGGAGAATTAATGCAGAGAAACTTCTAAATCTCTCTATTGCTTGTCCCGAGATAACTAATCGAGTGAAGCTTCAGAAAAACAAGGTTTACCTTTAAAGGATGTGATGATTTGGTCGCGCTCATAGCACAGGCTATCTTCCCAGGAGAGTGGCAACACCAAATTGCCGGCTACTTCCTGCCACGACCAATCCGAATGCCACCTCGTTTCTCCATATTTGCTAGGAATATAATTCTTCTTATTGTTACTTTTTCACGGTTGGTAGGAACATATTTCTGTTATTGTTTTCAATTCTTATGCACGGATTGGAACTTGGGTACTTTTGATGCTACACCAAAATATCAATACACAATATTTGAAGTGACTTTGCGATACCATCTACTACTATCGAATCCTGCTCGAAATGTCATCCAGTACTATCGAAGTCTGCTCAAAATGTTACCAAAGTTTTGTCCTCTCAAGTGTTCCCAAACTTTAGCTTGCCACGTGTCAATTCCAGCAATGTTCCCAAACTTTTGCCATCCCACGTGCCTTTGTGATGGAAGCTTTGCCCTCCTACATGAAATTTATAACCAAAGCTCCGTGGAGTCACGATACCCAAATATATATACATGTTTGTCTCGGAATATTAAGAAGTTGTGTTTATTTGTTTAAAAATAATATGGTCACCAAAATTATCCCCATATAAACACCCGAGAACACTAAGCATGGCAAACATGAATCTTGTCCATCCAACCCGAGTAAAAGATTTCAAGTATTTGTTTCGAACTAGGAAGGAGTGTTAAGTACGGAATGATTAAGCTCAGCTAGACTAAATCATGTCACGGCGGTAAACATACTACAAAAGTCAGTTGCCGACCATAAAAGACAGGAAAGTATTAGTAATTTGATTGTCTTTTCAGAAATTTAGACAGGCAAGAATCCATGGATGTCATTATTGGGCAACAAATCCTGACCATCACAACAGAGACAAAACTAATACTTTCGGTTGCTGCTACTAGTATCCATATTTCTGGTGGTAGGTGCCGCCACCGTAGCCCCCACCATTGTGAGGAGCAGGCCCTGCACCTGTGGGAGGAGATCCATATGATGCCCGTATGGCGGCGGGTAAGAGCCGTAGCTCGGATCAACTGTTGGAGCAGGAGGGTTAGACACTGGCGGACGGCCTTGTGGAGCAGCTTCCGCCATGAAATTCTGCAAGCAACGGTCGTAGTAAGAGACCAAACTAAGGCAAGATGTAAAGAATGTTTAACCCATTAGAAGATAGTTCCGACACATATAGCAACAAAGAAATTTAACGTGTGCTATTTCGCTACTTCTTCAATCGAGTTACACTTAAAAAATTTCAGTGCTTAACTCGGCCAGGCAGAGGTTGATGTGTTGCTTGTTGCATATGGGTAGGCAAAATATGTATGTTGACTGTCAGAGTCATGGGCAAAATAGAGAGATGTGCTACGCTCTTTAAGTTTGATTTTGACACCATACTACATCTCTCTCGATCACAAGTGGCGCAAGTCCTTAAGCTTATAAACTCTTATATAAACACTGCCCAGGTTTATTTTTCTGAAATCCGTGTCAAGAACTTGCCATGGGAAATTAGCAATAAGAAGACAGAAGTACTCATACTTCACAAAGTATGGTCTTCCTCTAAAACTTTTTTATCTGCTTCTCTTGGTCCTGAAGTAATTCATATCCATAGAACATGCTGCACTGATGAAACAAATTAGCTGGCTACAGCGAGCTTCATGTGATGCACAGCAAGTACAAAGTTGCACGGTGAATTCCAGATAGCAGTTAAGTGCTCTGAAATGTATTCAGAAATAGGAAATTGCAGAAACATCAAAGAGCAATGAAATGAATGGTGCACCAATCATGCATAACATGGAAAATAACAATGCAAGTATTGTACAGGTTAGAAGATACGATAGGAAACATACCTGGATCAGTTGCTGGGCAGTTTGAACTTGGGATGCACTCCCAATTATCTCCACGGTCATCTCTCCAGGTGCACCTCTGCTTTCTTGAATAGTTACTGCTGCACCACTGTGCCTACGGATATAGCTGATGCTAGCACCAGCTGCCCCAATCACGGCATCAGCATAGGACAGAGGAATTTGCATGCTATGTGTCACCTTTTGAAGAGTACACAACAAATCAGTATCTGCCTCACATACCAGCAAGCAGCAATCCAAAAGCACCCATCATCTTTAGGTTCAGTGCAGGTGTGCAACAAAACTAACCTGAGAAGCCACATGTGGCAGTGGTTGATTGCCTGAAGCAGAAACACCACTTGGTGGCTCTCGTCCATATGCAGAAATACCATAGTGTGGCTGCTTTTCCGTAGGGGGTACATCTGGAGGGAGATAATAGCTGTCTTGCAGCCTTGGAGGCATGAACTGTGGATTTCCACCATAACCTGGACCACCAGGAGGAAGGTTTGGAGGAGGACCCCAGGGTTGAGGAGCACCCCAATGCTGACGAGCTGGCATTGGCTGCTCTCTCTGCATGCTGTGCATTTTCATCTGTAGAGATGGAAATTTACACCCGTAAGCTGTGTACAAGAAACTCATTGCTGACAGGAACGCTGACTTACTTGCTGTTCAAACAGCGGGAGAACGCTGTGGTCAACAAGAAATTTTCTCAAGTGACTTGCTATCAGTTCCACTGCTTTGTGGACACAAAGAGGCTCGCCTTGTATCTCCACAACTCTATCATCATTTAATGCAACAGGGGGCACATTTTCTGAAAAGAAAATAATAACACTAAATTTAAAATTGCATATAGCATAATAGTGCTGATGCTACATAGCATCTTTTCATACATATATCAAATTATCCCATCCAATTTTATGTGGATTAGTTGGCGACTTTCAGTCACCAATGGTGAATATCAACATTCCAGTACAGGAAACCAACTAAACTCCAAACAAATGATAAAGCTAAATGCTACGATAATCAGCAGTTCAGCACGTTGAACAAGGAGCAAGAGTAAAAAGGTCAGAATCTTGTAAGGTAATAATTAGTTTTTCTGTAACACCTATCAGCAAAACCAAGGTCCCAGATCCCAGCAGGTAGCAAAAACACCAGACCCGAGTTATTTCTAAAATGACGAGTCCATGTGACCCCCACCTCCACCACCTAACTATTGCCTGAGTCCGGAAATCACCCCCAAAATCGGGTATTTGACACAACCTCCAACTTCCGATACGATTCACTTTTCACCCCTAAGCCGGTTTCATCAGTGGTTTTCACCGTGTTGGTGGCCAAATAACAAATTTTGCTGACAATCACCTCAGCACCGAATCATCTCCTAGTCAGCTATGCATGCATCTTAATCAAAAGTAATCATATGGTCTGTCATATTTTGGGGTTAAAAAGTAGGTGAGATTGCTGGATTAATCACGATCCACTGATTTGTAAGTTATATCAGCATATCCAGTTATCCAGGCATATCATGACGCCCCATCACCGAAAGCCAGCCAAAAACCATGGTGGTTTTGGGTGAGATTGCAGACTTAATCACAATTCAAATGCACAGTTTTGGAGTTATGAGTTGATTTGCAGACTCAGGAAAGAGCTGAGGGTGAGGTGTAAAAAGGGTTAAAAATAGACAGGGCAGTTTATAAAGGTTCCAATGAAGTGAGCAGCTCCGAAGTCTCGGTCTCCACAATGTTTTCTTAGTACCAGAATGGTTTCTGCCCCAGGCATGGAGCTATGGGCATCTAATATTCATATTGAAGGAGCAAACGAGGGATGCTTATTTCTGTGGGCCATTGTATATACACTGAGGCAAGTATCACTATTTTCTGTTATTTTGATTGGTGTGTAGCAAGGTTGCAGACATGGCATATGCTTGACAATCCAATACATAAAGCATACCACATATCAGAAAGACAAGGAAATCTAGCACACCTAACATAGAAAAAAGCAAAAGCCTTACCAACAATACGGACAATGGACTTCGAAGAATCTTGTATGGATTTAATGGTTGCTCCCTGCTTCCCAATAAGGCTGCCAGCTTGTGAAGCTGGCACTAGCAGTCGTGTTGGTCCTATATTACCAGCACCTTGTTGAGGCTGACCAAATTCACCATCTGAACCATCAGCTATCCGCTTATGAATTCTAAGTAAGCCATCCATAGCTGGAGAAATCGGTGCATCTGGCTCATCCTTTGCTGAAATCATTACCTTTAAAAGGGAAAATCAGCATTGTTCACTAAATTAATGAACAGTTAAAAACAGCTGTTATAAAAGCATTGCATAATGATTTTAGAAATAAATGATTAGACCCAGATGAACTCAATGAATGGGGTATACTGTATACACATACATAACTTAAAAACAAGTGAAATATAACATGGTCAGTATCATCAGTAGGTTTTGTTAGATCACGATCACTTTTGTAATTTCCAAAACTTCTCTATGAGTTTAGCACTGCTACCCACAAGAGATTACATAGACCCCACAAGCATATTTAGGTAAGATATCTCTCCACATAAATTTAAAAATTAGTAGTTTTCTGTGCTAGAGTAAAAATAAGGAGCCCAATTTAGGATGGCAAGAAGTGTGCATTTCCCCCCATACACTGCAGAAATTAATCTTCCCGAATATCATCAGATGAATCTTCTACTTAAGCTTAATTTAATTTAATCTATACCAACGATAGTAAATATTAGCAGTCAGCAGCTCAGCAGAAAGCAACAGATGCATGTGATACTGAAATGGATACACAAGTACAAACTCCCAGAAGTTCAACAGAACAGCCCGTCCTACACATTTAGTCAACAGTAATACAGTGTTCAGGAAGTATGGATGACCAACAAACTTGCATTTCTTGTTATGGTTAGCGTGCTTCTTTACAAATCTCAACATCCTTCGCAATGACAGTTGTTTTCCTCGTTAATTTGCAGGGCCAAGTTTTCTGTATATCTTATGCAATAGATCTTCAAGCCCAATGAAGAAAGAATATGTACATTCTATTATCTTTTTATGTGGCTTAAGAACATAATTGGCTCACTTCTTGATACTTTAAGTAATAGGAAACTTCACTGAATGAAAACTTAAGCTAATTCCAGAAGGATGCAAAAAAGATGCCCATGTAGCACTGTTTTCCAAATGCATGCATTTTTATACTTTGGCCTGACGATAAATTAGTACCAAATTCGCCACACAGTCCAATTTAAAATTATATATTATGATATAATTCTGTTGTACACATTTATACTTGTAATGCATATTTGACCATTCTTGACTGGAACAATGCTGGCTGAGATTTCCCTCTTCCCGTACAAAAGCTTGCCCCAGAGATTTCCTTTCAGTTCAATAATCAAACAGGTCGTGGAATTACCCGATAATATATGGAGCATCTTGAAAGGAATCTTCATCCAATACTGAAAGGACCTAGATCATATTTGCAGCAGGGGAACACAAAACTGAACTTTCAGAACCATGTCTGTTCGTCCATTTCTTTAGGGGAGGTGGTTTGATTTGGGGGCTTAGACTGCAGTCGCAACCTGCAAACATTAATTTGTGTTATTATTATCAAAGCTATTCAATTTGGGACTTTGATGGAAGGTCATATTTTGATTCTTGTTAGTTTTATAGACACTCTTTTTGTGTTTGGAGAACTCTACCATCTTGTACTTTGTGGGTTTTGCTCGGAAATTGAATATGTTTCTTATATTGAGTTTTCACCTATGTGTTACATTGCAGTTTAGGAAACAAGAATAACCCCAACTAGGTGTCCTGGCAATAATAGAACACATTGGACGATGAATTAATGATATGGCTGATATAGATCTGGTGTCTGATAAGCCAAGTGATATTGTAGTGTATCATAAAATCTACATCATGCAAGAGATGCCGCTAGAATAAACCAGGTACATAGCTAGGATATGGTTGCCTCTTTTCAGAAGTTGTTTTCAGAAAAAATGATCTGCCATGCCATCAAGAGAATGCACTTCAATGTTATCATGGATGATTCATTTGCTTGATTGTCTGATCCAAAATTAACTGTGGTGCCTAAAAAATATAGCCATAATTATTATTTGCATTACTATAACTAAAGCAGTTTTAAGTATTTGAACATTTGATATTTGCTACAAGTCTATTACAACATATGTAATGTAACATTTTGAAGTATGGCCACACTAAGTGCATGGATTAAAAAAACCTGACGCCTAATCGCATCCTACAGTTCATGTAAATTTATATGGTGAGCCTTACAAAAAGTGGTTTCCTATCTCATTACTATTCAGATGTTTCCATTTGCATGTGAAAAATATGCGGTCAACGTGGAAATCCATTATATCAAAAAGAAATATGACTCAATTCATATCTAAAAGAATGAATTGGTACTGGGGCTAAACACCACTGTTCTGCTGCATCAAACATATCTGACCTTTGCAGAGATACAGAAAAAGCACAGATGCTGATTGCTCCATTATTTTCATTGTTCCAGAGCTTTCCAAAATATCTTAGATGATCCAACTAGTATAACATTCAATACAACACTAGTCAAGGAAAATGCTAATAGGTACAGGAGTATTAATCAGCTAATCAAGCTCTTGTGGATAACAAGTAGCTACATCAACAACTGTATTTTAAGTTTCAGCAAGGCGATTCATCAGTCAACAAACAATTTCTCCCATGTTATAATAAGGCTTAAAGTTGCAATGAGCAACAAGCCAACAACGCTGCACTGCAACTCCAGTTATCAGGCATTGAGCACACCGAACAACTTCCAGCACTCCAAATACCAGGGAAAATGACCAAATGAAGTAAGCAGACCAAATGGTCAGTGAACCATCCCAAATGTATCTCATTTTGCACAGATGGGGCAGAGTGGCTAGGAAACTGGGTAGTAGAGTACCTAGACCTACATACACATTTTCTAGCTCATTAATTGTAAATGAGAACATCAACAGAAAGAAAGAAAAAATTCATGCATAAACCAACTACTGACATTATAAAATATGTTGGCTGAATTGATGAGAATACAAACTTGCATCACTTTCAGATTTCGCAGAGATACTTACAGCTCTTTCCGGTTCACCAGGTGGACCATCAAGTATTTTGATGCGAGCTTTAGACTCCTCGCACATCCTTTTGACAAACTCCCCTTTGCGGCCAATGATAGCACCTACCTTCTGGGCTGGGACCAGTATACGAAAAACACTGTCTCCTGGCCAACCTGGCCATCTCTTATCAGCCTCTACCTGCAAGCTGTCTTGCTGCTTCACTTCCCCATTGTACATATTCTCTGGCACTTCCTGGTAAGGGTTTGCTGGCTCCTCATTGTACTGACCCTCTGGTTCACTGAACAAATTTGCTTGTGCCTCATCATATGTATTCCCAGATACTTCATCATATTGGTTTCCAGGGTCCTCCCTGTATGGGTTACCAGGTTCTTTGTTATACTGCGCCACCACGTCGCTGTAAGGGTTCGATTGTTCTTCATTGTAAAGATTTTGAGGCACTTCATCCATGTCATTTCCCGCGAAATTATCTTCCAGTCGATCCATATTTTCTATTGACACAAAAAGGAAGGTTTTGGTGGGAAACCACAGGCCATTGAACTTGAAGCAAGCATATAAAATTCAAAATTTGCATCAGGAGCACGCATTGTTTCATACATGCAGGCCTCATGATGCAAGACCTATGTCGTAAATGGCAGCTAGCGAGCAGTCACCCTACTTTTAAACGCCTATGCAGGCTAGTCCGTGGTTGCAGAGTGGGTAAACTATTTAGCGGCCTGCAGGGGCGGATCTAGATGGTGTGCCGCTACAGGTGTGCACCCAAAATTTGTGGAGGTCAATTAGTTTGGGTTTAAATAATCACTGGATAACCAAAAGCTCATACATACCTCAAAAACCAATGTCCAAAACTGCAGGAGGACGGGGTGGAGACAGCAGGGACGCGATGTCGCTGGGGATGGCGGCGACGCGCGTGAGAGGCGGAGGGTTTTGGGGTGTGAGGCGTCGGCGGTGACGCTACGCTACGGCGCACGGCGGCAGGTCTAGGGCACAGCAGCGGTGGGTCGGATTGGAGCTTGGGCAGGTCAGAGGCTCAGAGAGTCAGAGGCTCAGAGCAAGAGATAGGTCATGAGAGGAAGAGGGTACGGGAAGGTGGAGAGGAAAAGTCTACGGGGATTTGATAAAACGTCACCTTTTAGTTTAATCTTTGATAAAATAGATATTTCATTAATGATTAAACTAAAATATGAAGTTGATGTATTCTTTTTTTCTAAAATGTATTTATATACTTATTTTATATTAAATAAAAACTAAGCAGAATACATATACAGGGAAAAGAACAGTAGCCCCTAAAACAAATACATAGATCCCTAAAAAAGTAAAAATCAACAAAAAGGCCCTTTGACGTTTTTCATCTACACCTGCGGACGTCGGAGGGGAAAGATTTGACTGTATCAAACAAATAAGTACAGAATTAGTTTCAACGAAATGAAATTTTATAAATATGCTACTAGTTGTAAAGCTAGTTCAGTTTCTGTCATTACTTTTTTTATTAATTATAAAAATGCCACTGTTTTTTTAGTGTCCTTTAAATATTTGCCGTCTGGCATCGTACCTATCCTCGTTGCATATAGCAAAAAATGAAGTCCAGTATTGCAAAAAGTACCGAAACAATTACTACGTGTAAATGTTGCTCAGGTATGTGTACCTGAAATTTTTTGTGCAAAAATATGCGTACTGTAAAACTAAAAAAAACCAGTGTTCGAATAGTCTAAAAAGTTATATATTTTTTGTGCAGACCAGAAAATTTATCACCTTTTTATGAAAATGCGTATTCATAGTTCATTTTCACATGTACATGTCGGAAATCGAAACTTTAAAACACATGTCTTGAAAATATAATTAATAAACTACACATGGGGTATTTTAGCACTTTGGCGTGGCCAACTTAGTCGACAGCCTTGACCGGACATGAACAGTGCAGGATGGCAAATGTGTAGATTAAATTAATGAATAGTGGCATTTTTGTACTTGGCTAAAAAAAAATTGCATAAGCTAAATTAGCTCTGAGACTACTAAAATATATGTTAAATTTTGAAAAAAAAGAGACTATTTTACGGGGTCCACCGAAGATAGATGGTCTCATATCTTCTTTTACTTTTTAGATTAATCTAGAAACTTTGTCATTTTTTAAGAAAACCACCAAGTCAGTAATTACCATCAATACAGATAGATACATAAATAGTACGGAGTATATAGAAAGGTAAAAAATAGATGTTTCATCGAAGTTGATAATCTTTTGGTTATGCACCTTTTTCGTCAACTTAAGCCTAGCACAGATAGAGTAAAATATGTGATCAAGCATTTGGCAATAAAGTAGATAGATATTCTTCAAAGTCAAATGCCCCACCAACTCTACATCCACCTTAGACCTGTTTGTTCCGCTGATATGCAGCCACTGGGCAAAGTTTGGCAAGGTTGGCACTAAGGAGCTCCTCTTACTGTCGATGTCACCATTGCTACTCTCCTAGAAAAGTGTCCACTATAAATAGTCTAGAAGGCCTCTGGATATCCCGAACTCTCTCTTTTTCTTTTCTCCAAATTTTCACCGTGACACCCTATCTCTGACCATCAATCAGGTTAGCAAGATAGTTCAGCATTCATCCGAACACTAGGATGATCTAGGAACTAGGGGCAAGAAAAGAAAATGGTACCAAAAAACAAAGGTATATTTGAGATTTCCAACCGCAATGAAAATGGTACCAAAAAACAAAGGTATATTTGAGATTTCCAACCGCAATGATGATCTCATATGTTTGCGCAAGCACAAGACTTTCCAGACCGTCGTTTCGCTGTTTTTTAAAACTAAAAATGGTTGGACAATGATAATAATAAAATGTTTTACATGGGTGGTCTCCACTCTCAAAGCATGATTTCTGGGCCCATCAGCCGTTCCTCGGCTAACTCCTTGAGCCTCTGAATCACCTTCCCAGCAACATGCAGGTAGGCTTGCGCGGATGCAGAGTCCGGTGAAGACATCACAATTGGCTTGCCTTCATCCGAACCTGTTCGGATGTCGATTTCAAGAGGTATCTATTGAGCAAGTCAAAAAGAACATGGTAAAGATGAAGTTAGAAATAACTTCTAACCTGCAAAGGTGCAGAGACAAAACTATTGAACAAAATGCAGTATGAAACATACAAGACTCGCTATCTAGCCAAGTGGAAAACATACGATTTGGGAGGAACGAAAAGGTCAAAGACGGACTTTCCTCTATCCTAAGATATATCAGCAATAAATATGAGATCAAGATAAAAAGGTCAGGCTGGAACACTGTTGGATATTATTACACAAGTAGCCATGCTCTCAGTGTGCTTTGAGTAGAATACATATATGACATCTGAATCTAAACCTTCATATCCAATTTCAACATTAGGGATTACTAATCACGGAACGATAGAAAAAAGAAACATAAAATCGGAAGTACGACAATACTGTTAATTTTTTTAAAAGTAAGCCGCATTATCAGCATAAATACATAATTTCTTGCATATGTCAACCAATAAGTAGTCAAAACAAATGGTCGTGGGTGCAACCGTACACGTTCAGCAATTACGTAGTTACGGATTGCATATTGTTAGTGAATCAATCCAAATATATTCTGATCAGTTAACTATCAACCAGCAGCAGTGGGCAAGGATAGACCAAGCTATGCTGGGCAAATCACAGCATGATACTCACAGTCCATAAATCGTAATGACTTGTTTCTAAAACTTTGCAGCACAAAACTAAAATGCATCAAACCATGAGAAACATGTATAGACTTATGCCTTAACATTCATCAAGTGAAAAAACAATGTTAGGTTGTTCATTCCACACTTGACAAAATGTTTTCTAAACCCAAAATTTATGATTATTTAGTCATCAGAATAACAGTGAAAGTACTAGAAATTTGAAAACATCTTCAGGAGGAAGAAGACAATAAATCTAAGATAGTTTTTCATAAGAAGTACATGCCCATTATAACAATTCTGATGAACTTCACTTACCTCACCAAGTACTTTCATATCCATGTCCTCTGCAGTTCTCTTAGCTCCACCTTCCCCAAAAATGTAAGACTTCTCACCACACTTTGGGCACTTGAAGCAACTCATGTTCTCTACCAACCCTAGAACCTGTCAAAATATACAGCTGAGTTCTGTGGGAAGAGTGGAAGACTCAGTAAATTTTGGAGAATGGTACAGGCGACTAACTTAAGCTAATTATTATTCAGTCGTGAAATGAAATACGCTTATTGTGATTGGATTCACAAGAATAGATATGCGACTATTAAAATAGCAACTGATGTTGGTTACCAAAACCTAAACAAAAATGAAGGGCCAAATCAAAGGTGTAACACCGAAATATAACTATATCTGAATTAGTATTTGAATCTGATAGGCTCAAACAGTTAGGTAACTAAGAAATAAATACAAGTTACATAGACCATACAGGAACTTGAACTTTACGAAACATGTTTGCTCCTCTTCTAGCATCAATTAGAGCAATATCTTGAGGAGTTGACACAATTAAAGCACCTGCAGAAACCACGTGTAAACAAGTACTCAAAAAGATGTTCAAACTACATTGAATCTCTATAGGGCAGACTTATAAATACCAGATAACCGAAGCCTTTGGGACATCGATAGTTGAGCATCACCAGTGCCCGGGGGCATATCAACAACAAGAATATCAAGATTCCCCCAGGCTACTCCCCTTGTCATCTTCTCAAGAGCACTCATTACCTGATACCAAGAAAAGGTGCGGTGTTCAGAAAATAGACTTTGGTAAAAAAGGATTCTGCATAATCAATGCATGTATGAGATAGCAGTAGCAGGGAAGACATGCTTCCTATTTCCAATGGTATACTTGTGCAGTAATATGCACGTTTCGTGGTCCATTTCTACAGATGTTCTTTTTATGTTTATTAAGGATGGAAAAGGACAGGAAAAATCTTTTAGACACTTCAAACAAGACGTTAACAGAAGCATGTGCAAAAACAAACCATAGGACCTCTCCAAACAATTGGTGCATCTTTGTCTACAAGAAACCCAATGGACATACATCGCACTCCATGGTTCTCAACTGGAATCATCTTCATGTCTGTATAGATAGAGTTATAGTTAACCAACAGAGCCGTGGCAAACATAAGAAATGTAGCAGGTAAAGCAATTAGCTATGCAACAAAGAATTCTGGTAACGTAGTCAATTAGGCATGTTAATATACACAAAATTATTGGTGATGGGGTGCGGATAATAAAAGGCCAAGCTTCACATGTTAATTAGTCTTCGAAGACTAGTGCAGAGTTACACATCCAAATAGCTCTATTCAATTCAACCCATGTACTGCATTTTTTAAAATTGCGATAAAACAAAAGGTTTTTGTTGCAATTTGAGACTGCCAGAAGTATAGTTTTATCAGATGGGATTGGTCAAAGGGGTGAGTTGCTATAAGTTTCAATTGGCCTGAAAATACTGAACTGGCTAATAGTTGGTGCTCACATGCGTAAATTAAGTCATCCAAACAAATTAAACTAGTAATATAATCCAGTTGAAAACTGAAGCAAAATTCAGTACAGAAACGCTGACATGCCTTGGTGTTGTTTGCCTGATGGCAACAGAAACTGAATTTGAATAATGAATTAGATTGTTTCAAGTACTTCTCCACATTTTAACAGACATAGGCTATCTGACTTTACTGATTTAGTAAGATGTAAGAGCAAGGATATTAAATAGCAATGAATAATCACAATATTTCTAATAGACACTTCTCTTCAGGGCTTTCTGCACAAAGTTTTGGCTTGTATTTTTACAACACTAAATTTGTGACAAGCCAACATTTATTCAAATCCGATTCAGATACATCGAAATTATGCATGAAAAGTGGGAAAATAATACATATCTATCTGTTAGAATTTTAGAATACGTAGCAGTACCATGACAAAAGGAAAACCCCAGAACTCTCTTAAGGACAACTAAAATACTAGCCCATCACTGTAGCATTTAATTTTTAGGGAAAAAATGTACTTTATTGTGTGTGTCGAGAGAGGTACAGCTGATACCTTCACTTACTTCAGGCTTTGCATGCAGATGCATCATTGTGGGAATGGATGGTCCATATATGTCAGCATCTAGCAAACCGACCTTAAGCTGAAACTTGTTAGCAAGTGCTACAGCAATGTTAACTGCAAGGAAACAAGCATCAAGGATAAGGGGGAGTTTGATGTAACATGCCTCTCTGTTTCAGCATGAGCACCATAAGTTGTTCAACTCGATTTAGTACAAGTTTGGTACACGTTAGTTTGCATGGATGTAAGGAGAAACTATGCACATATATGATCGCCATCTAGCTGCCCTAAGCCCCTCCAAAACAGAGTTATTAATATCTTAAGTTAGGGGAAGTCTAACACCAATTCTACTTTAAGATAGTTAATGCGTGATATCTTAAGCACTCCAATGTGAATTACCAGATCTCTTTTGAAAGTATGAATTCCGAAATCCTAATGCACCGTATGCGCCGTCCTGACGACTTTCTGCACTAACAAATATGAAAAGAAGAGAACAAAATAGAACCTGCAGTGGTGGACTTGCCGACGCCGCCTTTCCCCGATGCGACCGCGATGATGTCGCCTACACCGGCGATTGAGGGACCGCCCTTCGCGGCAGCGCTGTAGCATCTTCTACTACCAAGCAAACCCTATAAGAGAAACAGGTCTCATGAAATGCAAATTTGGACGATAGGCGGAAATTTTCCGGGTTCTTAAGAGTCGTTAGGTCGTGGGCACGAAAAGGATGCAACGGTCACTTGAGGAAAATTGAAACATTTGGCAGCTATAATCGAAGAGCTCTGGTCTCACCTTGCGAGAAGCGATCCGGAGCATCGAGAAGAAATACTCCAGCCGAAAAAGAGAACACCTCTTTTTCCCCCTTCTCTGTTACTGGGATAGTGTGGTCGATATGGGCGGCGGAGGCAGGGGAAGACTGGCGGCGGAAATGAATTCGCGAGGTTGTGGTCAGACGAGGAGTCCTAGAGGAGTGGTAGGAGAGGGGGATCCGGGGAGGAAGTCGACGGCGGCGACCCTTCGGACGGAGGAGGAGGGTCGCGTTGGTACGCAGGGGCGGCGCCAGCTGAGGGAGGGATGGAAGGGGCCTTCAAGGATTTTCCAGGGGATCGTGGGTAAACTACACAAGCTTGAGGGGCAAAGGAAATAAGCCCCTCCGAAACTCCCATAGCTTAAACTTAATTCGTTTCTGGTTCGAATAAGTCGCGAGAAGCTTGTCTGCTCTTTAAAACGTTTTAAAGATTTTAGATTACTATTTATGGTAAATGGTATAAAGTTTATAGTACCTTTAGATTTCTCGATGAGAATGATGACCAACTTCTTTTTGTGGTAAAAGCTGGTTGTAGAGGGACTTTGTGATTCTATTATAATCTTGTCCTCAAGATTGCCAAGCCAAAACATCTTAAGAACTTCCAACCCATTAGCTAGTGCAACATGCTCTGTGAGATTGCTTCCAAGATATTGACTAACAGGTCGAAGGTGTTTCTACCGACTATTATTCCTGAGCCTCTGAGTGCTTTCGTGCTGGGCAGGCTCATCACTGACAGTGTCTTAATTGCGTTCGAATGTTGGCACACCATCCGGCAACAGTAGGCACAACGGCCATATTTGCTCTGAAGATCGACAATGAAAGCTTAAGATCGCATGGAATGGTGTTATCTTCATGGGTGCTTAAGTAACCTCGGTTTTGCTCTGGCCTAAATCAATTCTGTGATGAGATGTGTGACATCTTTTTGTTATGCAGTTCGGGTAAATGGTGAGCTGACAAAACCGATTATTCCAACCAGAGGCATCCGGTAAAGAGACCTTACTAGTTCCTATCTTTTCATTCTATGCACCGAAGGGTTGTTTACTATCCTACAACAAAAGGAGGATCGTGGTGAGCTACACGGTATACGTAATGCGTAGCTCGGTCCTACCAGAAGCGATCCAAAAAGTATGACTGCTCAAAAACTACTCTATAGTTGTGCCGTGAGCGATCAACCTTGACAAATCATCTATCTTCTTTGGCATGCATGCATTGTGCCGATCATATCAAGCAAAACATGACGTCTTGGCTACGGGTTCACAATGAAGCTTGCTGTGACACTTATTTGGGTATGCCCACAGAGGTGAGCTGCTCCCCTACAAGTACTTTGAAGCTTATGCATGATGAAGCTTGGAATTGTATCATTGGTTGGTCGGACTGGCTGTTGTATAGGGCCGATAAGGAGGTGATGTTAAAATATGTTATCTAGGGCATTCCAACATGTGTGATGATATACTACCACCACTTCTAATAAGATGAGGAAGGCTATTGCTAACAATTGGTGGGATGTGGAGAATAGCAAGAAGAAAATGCACTAGAGAAAGTGCATGTAGCCCTCCTAAGTGGAATTTGGTGATTAATGATGAACTACTAAGGGACTAATGTGTGCATCAAGTTAATGGATAGTTTTTAGTCCCACATGTGAAGTCCAACCAGTATTGATGACTCCTAAAAAGTTGAAAAAGAGAAATAGTGAGGAAATCATGAAGAATAGATTATATTTCCTAGTTTTAATGATTTGAAGATTAGACTGAGTATAGAAAATGATGTACTATAGATGAGGGAGTGATGAATGATTGGAGAATAGACTAAGTGCTCAAAATGCTCAATTAGATCTTGACCTAAAAAATTTCTCCACATAAAATCCATAGCTTCTGCTCCGTCTATGACTTAAGAGTATCTGAAATTTAATCGAGAGTCTCTGAAACCTTGTGTAGGGTTTCTGCTAACTGCTAACCCGGAGACTCTGAGTGAGACTGTTGTGGAAAGCTCTCTTTCTTGTCTCACAGAGTGTCTAGATTTATTCCCAGATACTCTGGAAAAGTCTTTGTCTTGCTACCAGAGTATCCGTATTTTTTGCCAGATACTTCAGACAGTGATCTATCTAGAGTAACTGTGTATGACTTTCGGCTCTGTTCGTTGAAATCTGGAGAGTCCGGATTTAATCCCACATACTTTGGAAAACTCTCTGTCTAGTCCCGGAATATCTGTAATTTGTGCAGATACTCCAGAAAAACTTTTGTCCAAAATAATCGAGTGTTTCTCTGGAGTTGTTTCCCTGTGTGTCCGGAGTCTTCAAATTCGATACCGGATACTTTTGGTACTTATCTTCCAGACCATCTAAGGCTTTCTTTGGGTGAGAAATATAGCCATTGTTATTGAATCTCGGATACTCCGGGTCTGGACCTAGATACTGCAGGTGTGTGTTTTATGCAGCTGAAGACTAGTTTTTCAAAGTGGGTTATTTATACCTCCACTCACCCATCGAAGCACAACTCTTTGCCACTTCGATTTATGCACTTAAAAGAGCTTCTCCCATCTTTCTCAAATCTGATCCTTTGATTCTTGTGAGAAAGCTCAAGAGAGACGAGCGATCGAGAGCAATGGAGCGCTAGAGCATCGAATTCATTGCGAAGTCTTTGTCGCACCTATTACTCTTGGAGTTTTGGGTCTTGTAGACAACTAGAAGTGTCTGAGAGCTCCCAAATAAATTGTGATGAGGCTTAAGAAGTTTGTGAAGACCGGGATTTACCTCCTACAAGAAAAGGATCACCGAGAAGGAAGGGAAGAGTCGCTCGGTGTACATTCTCAAGGAAAATGATTGAACGAGAGTCAGCTTCGGTCCTTGTGAATTAATCGCTCGACGAGGATGTAGGATTCCCCCAAGGATCCAAACTTCGGCAACAACACATTTGTGTCCCCTTGTTGTTACATCCCGTACTTTATTTTTTGCAAGTTTATTTATGTTATTGTTTGCTTATGCTACTAGTGTGTAGGGAGTGCTTATATAGTTTTTACGTTAGATAACCTTTTAATCCGTATAATTTCAAGAATTAGTAAAAATATATTAAGTTTGTTGTCTATTCACCTCCCTGATCTTTTAACTAGCCATCTTGAGATGAGTGGTTGTCTTCTTTGAAATCTCTTGGAGATATGGGTTTGGGTGACAGTGCTGGCTTCTCACGGAACCGGATTCGCTTTCAATTCAGTTGTTTTCCGTCATGTTCGTCGGGTGTTGAGTGTAGCGGCTCATCTCCTAGCTAGGTCTACTGAGCACTATGTTAGTTCCTTTATCTCGTACTCTGGAATTCTTTTTAAAAATCGTACTTTGCTTCGGAGTGTATCCGGGAAACGTTTTGTAGTGATGTTTTGTGATTAATAATGCGCCGACGTTCCAAAAAAAGAAAGCTGGTTATAGAGGCCTACCTAGGATGTAGGCGTAGTTTTCCTTTTCCTTTTTATTAATTTCAAGAAACCAAAAAAATTTGGGCATATATACCACATGTCAACAACTCTTAAATTTTTTCGTAAAACCACAATTTGTGAGGCGAGTCGTGACACTTCATCCAAATCATGCAGCTTCCAGCTCCAAACGGCGAATATGACCATTGTAAACCAATTGGGCCCACATGACGTCTCTATCACTCCCGCGTCTCTCTGCTTACTCTCCCTTGGTCTCTCCAATCACCACGGGACACTGGAAAGAAGCACAAATTCGACTAGGTCCGGCGTCTCTACGGCGGATCCGGCTGCTCCACCGCCGGATCTGGCCTGTTCGCTCATCTCGCCTGTTTACAAAGAGGGGAACATAGAAGGGGAAAGAGCAGTCCATGAGCATCGACGGCGCGTCGATCGTGGGCAGCGCCGCTCCTAACATCTAGCGAGTATATAATTAGCGTCCCATCAATGCCGCGACCGCCACCTCGACAATCTCTCGTTCCTCGACTACTTTGTCTGCCATCCTTGAGTAGGCCGGCCGGCAAGGTGAAGCAGCGGCCATGGCCTCCTTCCGTGCAGCCACCTCGCCTGCACCTTCTTACTCGCGCTCGACCGCGGCTGCCACTGCGTCTGCGCACGGTCCACACCTCTCGTCGAAGTTTCGCATCGTACCGACGCAATCCCCGGAGATGGCAAGAAAGGTCAGAGCGAAGGTTAAAGAGAGAGACGGATCTAGAACGAGCGAGCAGAGGTGGAATATTAGCAAAAGCTAGTGAACAATTAGAAGCAATATTTTCTCATTTTCGTCGAAGCAGCAACGGTACAACACGCTCTAAAATGCATAGGCAGGCGCGTAGCCAGCTAGCATCTCGGAAAAAAGGCTAGGTCGATCGACAAGCATCGTGAGATTCGGGGATTCCCACAAACTAAATGATTAACAATTCAGCTCGTGCCTCATGTGTGCATGCATAGTTAGCCAAAAAGCAGGGACTAATGGACTAAGTGATCGTTCTCATACATGTACATACCTGTTTATGTATGTAGTAAGGGAGATACCTTAATTAGCCAATTAAACAAAGTAGCAAGAATCTCTTAAAAACAGTAACAAGAAGTTTCAAGCTAACTTACAGAAACACACCATGAAACAACAGAAGAACCTAAGTAAAGCTATTTGGACGTGTCGTGTGTGACGTAAGACGAGACGTGGAGCCCGAGCTCATCAAAGCCTCATCCCGTGTCATAATTTCGCACGTACACACGAGGGCATGCACGTATACGGTATGGTTGCTTACCCTATATATATTTGCCCGCATTCTTGCCGAGGGCCATATCGATCACAAGAGAAGCTATACCACATATAGACATTTAAGAGCGAGAGGGAGAGAATTAGCTATAAGCATGGCTTTGCTCAAGTTTCTGTGCGCCTTCGTCGTTGCATTTCTTGTGATCATGTCAACCAGGGATTGCCTCGGTGCTGTGGCGGCGCCGAGGCCACTGCGCGACGCAGACACTCTCACTTTGCGAGGTGAACGAAGTCGCCGGCAGCTGCAGGTGTTGCCGCCGACGACGAGGAGAGCTCCTGCCAACGTCGACGTTTCGTCGGCGAAATCTGAACCTTCCAACCAAACCCACGACCCCAAGAACCACAAGAACAACTCGTGATCGATCTCGGCTACTCTTGAGCGAGCGATCGATCCTGTTGCTTGAGAGAGAGCGAGAGAGAGAGAGCAGATGGCGAGATGTCAACAATTACTCCAACATGCATGATTCAGCATATCCAGCTTAATTACATAGGTATTGTACGTATATAAAGGTGCATGCTCATATGACATTTACATTAGTATATGTACTATATGCTATGTTGGTTTAGCATTAAGTAAGATCCATGCTTGCATGAGCAAGTTCATGTAGACACAGAGAGGTCAGTCCGCATGTATACATATGCATGTTTCATTGTTTGTATGGTTTGAGGTTTGTAACATGAGCTTGATTACTTGAGTTTGGTTCCATATAACATTGCTAGCAAAGCTATCCACGGTCGTAATTAAGCTGGACATGTCCGAATGACACAGCTCCGCGAAACAACCGAGCTAACACTTATCCGACTTCGTGTCGGAGACCCAAACCTAATCAATAAGTGACCTCGCACCTCCTCAGATCCAACCATCCAAATCGTTCCTTCCATCTGCGCCGCCGCCTCAACTCTCTCATTCTCTCGCGCTCTCTTTCCCGATTTCGATTTCGACTGCGATTCCGCCGCCGGCTCCGGGCATGGCTGCCGTAGGGATCCGGCCCGTTCCAGGGCACGAATTCTCTGATCGTCGTCGACGGCGCCTTAACGGCTTCACCTTCGTGGACCCCGTCCAGCTGTCGCCAAGAGGCCGCGGCCAGCATCTGGTTCTTGATTACGAGGCCGAGGCTCGTGGGTGGTCATCGGCGGTCCCCCAGCGAAGCCTCGCCCTCCGCCGTCGGCGAGGCGCCGCTTCCCTCCTCCTGCCACCACGGCTGCGTCGTCGTCGTCGAGGCGCAGAACTGCCGTGGTGAAGAGGCAGTTCCAGACGTAATCGGAGTAGAAGGCAAGGCAGAGGAGGCGCGTGGTCGATGCCGGCGGGGATGAGTTCTTTCACCTCGCCGTTCTCTAGTCTTGTAGAAGGATCCGATCTTTAGCTGTCGTTGTGTTTAAGCCGGGCGGTCCACTACCACAGAAACAGCCTTTAAAAAACATTGGTTAAAAATAGCCTTTTCAGTCGGATTTAATAGCCTTCTCAGTCGGTTTTGGACCCGACTATAACCAAAAAGAGTTAATAATATTTTTTAAACCAATTTTGAAGGTTCATGATCTCATCCGGTTAACTATATTAAACCGACTTCAAAAATTTATAATCTCAACCGGTCAAGTATAATGAACCGACTATGATACTCACAAAAAAAATTAAAAAGAAAGCTAGCCGGCCCCCTCGATGGCGCGGCATTCGGATGTAGCTAGCAGGCTCTCCTCGACGGTGTGGCGTCCTATTGCCGCCCCTCCTCACCCGGCCTCTTAAGGTCAAGGCTGGTGTGTCCGGTGCCGCGCGCTCCATGAAGCTGAACTCCTCTGCTGTCTTCCCCAACAGGAAATTGCTGGTCGCGCCCTTAAAGCTCCCCGGCAGCTCCCGTGCACCCTTGAAGCTCCCCGGCTGCTCCCGCACTCCCTTGGTCACCCTGCAAACCCTGTGGATCAGATCAGAAGAGATAAATCTAGCGAGGTGATCACTCGTGCCCAGATCCCTCGTCGGCCGGGAGCAGTGAAGCTTTTTGGTAGTAGATTCTGATCTGAGGGTTTAGGTGGGAAGGGGTGGTTGCTTACACGTTGAAGGTGCCGGAGACTGTGTCATTGGTGGAGCAGACGACGGCCTCGATGTCGAAGGGGAGAGGGGAGGAGGAGAAGGCGTAGGACTCACCAAATTCTCGCCTCGCATTTACTGCGATCTGCGCATGTGCCCAAGAACTCACCTGCTTCCTCCGTCCTCTGGGTCTCCATGTCGATGTCCCTCACTGTCGCGTGCTTGCGCAACACGTCCTGCATCGCCGTAAGGACCCTCTCCTCCTCCGCTGCCGCAGCAGCAGTAGCCCGAGGCGCTAGTGGAGAGGGGCGGGCGGAGGGGAGGGAGAGGGCAGCGCATGGTAGATCTGGAGAAGATTGGGATTTGGTGGGGCGGCGATCTGGAGAAGATTGGGATTTGGTGGGGCGACAGATGATGAGCTTGGCGGCGGATTAGGGAGTCAAAGGATTGACGAGGTGGTGGAGGGGAGATGGAGGTGGCCTCGCCGCCTGGTCACAGTTGCGCTTGCGGCGGAGGGGAGAAGCAACAGCACTTCTTAGTCATGGTGAGGGAGGAGGAGGACCTAGAAGGAGCTGTTGAGGAGGAGAAAGCGGCAGATGGATTGGGCATTGAGGGAGAAGTGGGTGGTGGTGGATAAGGGAGAAGGAGAGATGAGGTTGGCACAAGATGGGCTGGGTTAGGGTTAGGCACTTTTGGCTGGGTCAGTCGGTTCTAATTTAAAATGACTGAGATATTTCAATATCTCAATCGGTTCAATTTTTTGAATTGATTGGAATATTTTTTCAGTCTGGTTTTTTAAAAAACCGACTGAGATAGGTAATTAGTCTAGTCGCTTTATTTTTTAAACCGACTGAGATGATTATAACCGGCTGAGATAGTTCTAACACAGCCCGTTTTATCAAAACCGGCTGAGATGGGAGGTCAAAAAAACTGTTTTTATAGTAGTAGTCGGAGAATATGTTCTGTTCTTGTAGTTAGATAGTGCAATTCTTGTGGAAAGCGTTGTTTATTCTCATCAACCGGAAGTCAATTGATGAATGTTCGACTATTGACTACTCGTCGATGTCGACGGCGTGTCTGCAGTGGGCGAGAACGCTGATTACGGAACCGATCGGCCTAATCAGACCAGATAACGATATTGAGGGGCGCTTGCGCAAGCGCGTTTGCGTGAATGCGCTATCACTTCCGACGGGTTTATTCCTTTCTTTTGTGTGCTCACGTGGTTGCCTAATGTCTACCTGGTTTCTCTTTCTTTGTAGAAAAAAGAAAATTCAGCATGCAATCCGGTGCTGCCACAAGCCGTACGATCCATCGAGAGTGAGCATAAAAAGCAAAGTTTCTTCTTACGCTTGTTCATCGCTTTTCCTTTAAATTAATAACGATCATAGGTTTTAGACTAGGTTGTGTCCTTCGAGACGAGTTTAACACAACAAAACCTACATTTCTGGTTGCTTTGGGAGCATGTTGTGAAAATTACATGCTGGCAAATTTATATGTAACTGTTTATCAATTTTCCATGTCTTGTAAGATAGATGATCTCTCTACTTTGTTGTAAATCATGTAACAACTATAGTCAAAATATGATAATTCCAGTAGCTGTGCTAGAGATCTCTGTATGGTTATTTTGCACTTTCGAGAATAATAAGGCATCAACTTCATTGAGATTCCGGTAGCAACTAACGACTCTCAAGTTAACTAGGTAGCAAATTCACTAATATGTAGGTAGCAACTCACTTGCAAGTTAACTTTATTAGTAGCAACTCATAACCTCAAAGAGACAATTAGATAGAAACTTAGCTAAAAAAGAGTATCAATTCACAAGCAAATTGCGTAGCAACTTCAATAAAATTCGAGTAGCAACTCATGACTCCCAAGTAAATCAGGTAGCAAATTTCCTAGTATTGGGTAGCAACCCATATTCTAAGTACAATCTGGTCACAACTTCATGGAGATTCAGGTAGCAACTCACACACTTGAGGAACAGATAGGTAAAAACTTCGCTAGAATCGAGTACCAGTTCACAAGTAAATTATGTAGCAACATTCCTAAAACCGAGTAGACACTCAGAGCTATCAAGTAAATCAGGTATCAACTGTACTGTAACTTAGGTATCTACTGCACTTTGAATCAGATAGCAATTCACAACTTGAGACTGCCAGAAGTATAGTTTTATCAGATGGGATTGGTCAAAGGGGTGAGTTTCTATAGGTTTCAACTGGCCTGAAAATACTGAACTGGCTAATAGTTGGTGCTCACATGCGTAAATTAAATCATCTAAACAAATTAAACTAGCAATATAATCCAGTTGCAAACTGAAGCAAAATTCAGTACAGAAACGCTGACATCCTTGGTGTTATTTGCCTGATGGCAACGTTAACTGAAGTTAAATAACAAATTAGATTGTTTCAAGTACTTCTCCACATTTTAACAGACAGAGGCTATGTTTTTCTTTTCTTTCTTAGATGGAAGGCATATGCTATCTGACTTTACTGCTTTAGTACGAACTAAGAACAAGGATATTAAATGGCAATGAATAATGACAACCTTTCTAATAGAGACTTCCCTTTAGGGATTTCTGCACGAAGTTTTGGCTTGTATTTGTACAGCATAAAGTTGTGTTAAGCCAACAATGATTCAAATCCGATTCGTTATAAATCGAATTCATGCATGGAAAGTAAAACAAAAATACATATCTATTTGTTAGAATTTTAGAATACGTGCAAGTACCATGCTAAACATACTACATAATAAGTCATTCCAGATGCCATACCATAGATGGTTTCAGAAACCGTCTATGATAAGGCTATTATAGATGGTTTTTATAAAATTCACATCAAATATGATTTTCTAAAAAAACCGTTTATGATGATCTACTTGACATAGACCGCTTTTTAAAACCATCAATAATGTCATCAAAGACAGTTTTTAAAAAATCATCTATGATGTCATCACATACAGTTTTCTAAAAGAACCATCTACGAATTTAGACCGGTCCATTTGGCCCATTCGCTTTCGCATCTTCCCAGCCAGCCCTTTGGGTGAAAACCCTAAGTCATCACCCTCTTATCGCCACCACCCTTCTGCCATCTCGATTGAGCCCTCGTCGCCACACTCTTGCTCCTGCTCCTTAGGTGCCTCCCTTGCTCTCCTCAACCGTGCACGCCCCTCTCCCTCCTCCTCCTCCAGTGACACCAAATCACCTCCTCCTTCCCCTTCCTCTCAGATCCCTATCGCCTCTCCCCGACCCCCTCCTCAGATCTAGGCGTAGCCGCTTCCATCGTGGTGGAGGGCGATGAGGCTGAGGGCCAGGCTGCCTCCGCCATGGTGGAGGGCAACGAGGCTGAGGGCTCCGCCATGGTGGAGGGATACAAGGCTGAGGGCACGGCTGCCTTCTCTGACTGCAACTGCTTCACTTCTCCAAGGTAGGTAAGCCCCCCTTACACGCTGCCGCTCCAAAACCTTCTAAGAGTATCACTTCGGTGTTGACGCACGATATTTCTGATATTTAACCCCTGAAATCCTCGTAAAAGGGCAAGGTCCTTATATACAAATTAGCGTCTTTACTAACCTACTTCCACAAGTTTTGACGTGTCAACTTGTTTTGCAGACAATAAAGAATTTCTCCTGAAAATACCAAAAATATGATCATCGTCTAACCCTCCTGAACTGGCAAATCACCACCATCAAACCATCGTCGGACGTCGGAGGAGGTGCCATCCAAACCCATGGGATCAAGTTAGGCCAGACTAGAGGGTTGACTGGCCCTACCTACTAGGTCGGTGGGTCCTCCAAAAATGCCATGGGACTTATCCATTTATCCGGAGAGGATTGTGCACGCCAAGAAGTCCCGCGGGAGAGTTGTCACTCTTCTCCCCTTCGTGCCATCTGCAAACCAAGCACAACCCTTGATCGAGGATCGGCCGGCCCTGACTAGGTTGGCCGGCCTTACCGGCCTAGTTAGGTTGGCCGGCCCTCTCACAGGAGCTGCCACGTGGAGAGGATCGGTCGGCCCTGACTAGGTCGGCCGGCCTATAAAAGCCTTATAGAACTTTTGGTGTGCCGATCTATCGATGAGAAACACACCTCGGTTTGGTGGAGGTGACTTGACAATCCGGCTACACTCGTACAACGATGGAGCGCCTGGGTAATTGCTAAACAACTCCTGGAGGTTATTGACCTTGCCATGGACACGATTAACTTGAACACGAGGTTCTTTATCCCTGCAAGCAACCGAAGAATGAGCAAGAATAATTGAGGGTAATCTAAGATTGCAACATAGATAAAGTATGATATATTGATACGGTAGAGTTCTGTAAAGTAGTCGAACTAGGTGGTCATAAGACACAACTAGAGACAATGCTTTTTGGCCCTAGGCAACAAAACTATGCTCACAAAACCCAAAGCTAAAGAGAAAATCTTAGGGGGTATATAAAGAGACGAGATGATCTGTTACAGAGACAGTCCTAGACTATTTTGGCAATTGCGGCGTGCTCGTAAGGAATTGGAGATAGGGTTGGACAGGTTGGAAAGAGCATGGGATAAGCTTTCCAAAGAGTATAAGATTATCCAAATCAGAGTCTGTATGCTCGAGATATAGATGGTTGAAGTTAGGGGTGTCACAGGAATCCAAATCAGAGTCCAAAACTTGTGGGACTTGATCTCTAGCTCTCCTTGGACCAAAGGCAACGTGGGAGGACTCCTTATACAGCACAAATTCATGTGGGACATCTTCATGGTCACATGAACTTCATTTCTTCCTCCTCCCGAGAGCTTGAACTTGAATCCTCACTTGTTCTTGACGATCTTGATGAACCTCCTTTTGTTCCTAATAGCTCGAGTAGTGGATGTAGTTGAAGTAGTGGAAGTAGAGTGACAGCAGGTATATCCTTGGGGTTCATGTCCTCATCAAAGCCCCTCTCCCCTCGTCCATCTGAAGATCACCAATTACCACAATCCTCTCCTCTTCAAGTCAGACCACCATACACCTTGCTAGCTATAGATAGAGCTAGTGTACTGCGCCACTAGAACGCAATCCCCCCCCCTAGACACAGCTGGCCAACGCTGCTAGAGCCATAGATATGTGAATGATCGAGCTGCTCCAAGCAAACGCTAGCGACCCTTTTTTTTTTCTTTCAGTCAAGATCAGAAGTGAGCAAGAGGGAACACAAACCGTGAACAACTGATAACATCATTCTTGAGATTTTTATTTTTTTGACCTGACCCTGTCAAGGGATCCTTTTCAAGCATGTTGTATCGTAGGATCATTCAGTCCATTCTGCGAAGCGTATGCAGGAATAAAAATCCATTAGTCGCCGTTATGTCAAGTAATCCATAATTTCATTTGTTAATTAAGTTCTATTATTAATTTAATTAACTAGTTTGACCACTAATATCTTTGCCGTACTTCCAGCATATGCCGGTTATATGGACTAGAGGTGGACAGATCATAGTCGGTAGTGGCTCTCTTAAGCTGGGTGCTTAGTCGTGTTAACTTCCTAGAAGGACATAATTTTTTGTGTGAGGATTCGATTGGTGAGGACAGTGACGGTGAGACTAATTACCTCCTAAGTGAAACTATGGCGTGCTCACAACGTCTAGTGAGCAGACAGATCTACATGATTTTAGCATAAAAACCCAAGACTAGATTATATAAATAGGAATACGTGGAGTCACTCTACCTAAATCTTCCTGCTGGAATCTTCCCTACCCTGCCATAGACTCTGTTTTGTTAGCTACCTACATATTAGTTGCGTACTTGTATGGACTCGAGCGTATCAAACCTGCGTTCTTAGCTGGTGATCACATCTCTTCCTTATCCACCTGTAAACAAGAAACCTTCGCCATTTATAAGAAAGTCAGATAAATACTTAAGGGCATTGAGGCTCGGTATCTCTACTCAACCATTTGCGTCTGGTGGATTATGCATTAAACCTTGAGAAATACTATCCATAGCTGAATGAAATGCCTACAAACCGCTTTTCTAGTGCGCTTGCGGACAACAAATATCTATAGGGTATAAGAATACGACTAACACTCGAATCTCCCATCGATGATTTGGTGCTCCGCCTCTAAAGCGCTATTCCAGATAACGTACGTTTTTATGTGCAATAAATTATATTGGTTATTTGGCAATACTAGACACCTTACCACAACGGTTCACCAAAAACTGTCTATGATAAGGTGTCATCACAGATGATGTATTATGTGGAAAAAAGCTTAATACATAGTGGTTTTTAGAAAAGCCTAATCCATAGATATAAATGGTCTAATCACAGACGGTTTTTTAAAAACCGTATCCATCAGCCATTATTAGTTTTCCTGTCAATGTGATAATATGGCCCATAAAGGGCCAGCCCCAAGGACATAGTGACCCAAACCGCCTAGTAAGCAGTAACCACGTTATAATCCCACAGTGATCCTCTCACCGTTATTCTAATTCACCTGCGGTGGCAGAGATCTCCCCTTATCCCGTCACCTCCCCCCTACTCCCCAACCCTAAATCACTTCTACTCTAGGTTGCTTCAGTCTCTCACTCCCTCTGCATCTATATCCCACAAGCCACGGAAATGAGCGGTCTTGGACCAAGGAGACCCACACTGGCGGGCAGACGGTGCCGGGCGGGTGATGGCAGTCGAGAATGGGAGCGTGTGGGTGCTGACTTCACTTCCTACTTCGTCTCAAACCTCCCTCCACCTTACCTCAATCCCGAGATCGGGAGGAGCCACACATCCACAGCCACCACCAGCCACTCAACTTTGTCTGCTAGACTACCCTCACCCTCGCACAGATGGGACCGTGTGTACTCTCTACCACTGTCGGCTAGGAGTTCACTATGACAAGAGGATCCGTCGTTCGTGACGAGGTCGGCGGGTGAGGTGCCCAGATCTGAAGCCCTGCTTTCCTCTCCTACTCGCTCGCTAGTGCCACAATGGTGATGCTCGCCGCCTCCTCGCCTCCTACCCACCATGGTGCTGGAGTTTCTCACAGCAGGTGGACTTAGTTTACGTGGAACGGAAGGAGGTACATGCCGGTCGATCTAGTGCGGCCAATGGACACAGATCTAGCCACTAGGGCCACGGTGCACCAGCTCGTCCCATGAGGCCAACCCTGATGGTGGTGGCATCGTAGGTGGCAACGGTGGAGCCGCCAAGCAATCGGCATTTATTTATTTATTCTACTATACACATCACAAAAGGGTCATTGAAAACTATCTGTGATGGATTTCCTAGTAAAAAAGTGCTTTGCTACAGTGGATCCCTGAAAAAAGCTGTATGTGATGACGATTGACACGTTAATGATATGGTTACCTCCATAGTAGTGAGGGCAGTTGGAGAGAGGACTGATCCGAGCTTCAGGAACCGTAGATCTCAACCGCGTTCTCGAGTCGTGCTACTGTCAGCGATGGCGGAGTGTATGCCATGGGTTTCCGTGGCCAACCAGCACGCGCCTCTGAGATGCAGATGCGATAGTACTCTCTGAACCTAATTTACCCGATAAGTCGTTCCTATGAAGTGTCTGTTTCCTTGATTAGGCATCCTTAAGCATCGTGTTTAGGATCTTAGTGGGTAGGATTAGCCTATAGTTATCAGCGTCATCTCTTGATGCCATGTATGTTCATCGCATTTTGTAAGGTTTATGTTCTTTGTCCTAATATACTGCTCTAACACAGGAAAAAGTTATAAGTTTTGGGGTCTGCAGCATACTTGCTCCATGCAACATGTGCTGCTCCATATCTTTGTCGTCCACACCCTGAGGTTTCATTAGTAGCTGATAGGAGTCACTTTTAGACCATACTTTACTTGGATTTTCAGCATTCCTCACATAGACATTTTGAGATCATGAATATCGGTCATCAATCTGATGTGGGTGGTGTAGAGTAATGAGGAGTGTCTCCTTAGATCATGACTGTTCTAGTATTAAGATGGATGAACACATCTAGCTACATTTCGGCGTTGAAGTGTTCATTTGATCCTTTCCAATGTACTTTTCCTCCCTCTTACGACCTGTAATATTTGAGACATAAGTTCAGTAGTTTCCCCAAACTAGCCTATTATATAGTTTCTTAATGCAAGGATAGAGGAGTGTTCTTGTCTCGCTATCTGGGAATCTAAAGCACTAGCTTCTCTTATCCAATAGATTGCAGAGGCATATTGCAAACTGTACACAGACGTCTTCTTCGTCAAGGCTCAGCGTCAACAACCATATCAAGTTCTAGCTATCGAAAACTTTTATCCTCTTAACATATATGCTGAGACGACCTGCTGAGATGATGTACTATATATTCTTTTGGACCAGAAATAGCTCATTCACATGGAACATAGTATTGAGTTGAGTATGTATCCTAGCCTTCTTGTGATAGTTTGTAATCTAGGCTATGCTATGGATCAGTTTAGCGATCTGGTCTCAGGCGAAGATCACTAAGCTAGCGAGCTTGAAGTGTATATTTTTATATTGATATATGTAATCGTGCGTACGCAAGATTGTCTACGCCGCATCTGTATGCTATTCATACTTCTATTGATAACTATTTTCGTTTTAATGGTTAGAATATCAGTAGGCTAAGCCATTAAAAACATAATTACAGTTGATGATATTTGTCTAATGTTATGCACAAACGGTTCTATCGTTAGAACGGCTTGTGTGTATGTCTTAATCACAGAATGAGTCAAAAAACCTTTGCGATGAGTCCGGGTCATATAAAAATTACCCCGCTGATTGCTATTCTAGACGGTTGGGACGTCTACGATAACGTTGGCTGAACAATGGTAGAGAAAGAGAAAAACCTCAAAACTCCTAAGCGCCAACAACATAAAGATGTAGTCCACTAATCATTGTAGCATATGTAACTTTTTAGTGATAAAACATAACATTTCCACTGTATACTGTTGCTGCTTGTATGAGAGTAGGTACAACTGTATACATCCCTTGATCTTCAGGACATGTACTGCATGCCGATGTATCATTGTGACAATGCAGATGGTCCATGTATAGAAAATCTACCGTGTCAGCAATTTAGCAAAACGACTTTCTTTACGCTGATACTCGCCCTAGGCAAGTGCTACAGCCATGTAACTGCAAGCCGAAACATGCTCACAGGGGCAGTAAGAGATTGGCGAAGCTCTACAAGTCGTCATGCCTCTCAGATCCGCATGAACTACATAGTGATTCAAGTCCATGTGTACAAGTTTCGTACATGGTATTGTGCTGGAAGTACAGATGACAGTATGCACATATATCATCGGCATCTAGCTGCACCAACGCCCCGCAAAAAGAGTTATTAATGCGACAATCATCTTAAGTCGTGAGGGGAAGTCTAGTACCAATTCTACTCAGATAGTTAATGCGGCAATCATACCCTTAAGCCAAACTACAATGTACTACTCCAATGTGATATGTACTAGTGTATTATTAACAAGCAATTCTCAAAAGCCGTAATGCACCTTTCTTACAACTTCACTGATAATGATGAAAAGAGACGGAACAAATAGAACCTCACCGAGGTGGACTTGCCGGCCACCACCTTTCCTCGAGGCGACCGCCGATGATGATGCAAAGCTGGTGATTGAGGGGCCACTACAACAGACACCGCTAGTCTACAGCCAGGTGTTTAACTACAATGATATCTCAGTCAGTAACGCTGCGGTTGTAATCAAAGAGGAGCTAATAATAAACATCTATCTCAGCTGATTGGGATAAAGTTACCTTAATCGGTTCGAAAATGAACCGGACTTTAGGATATTCAATAAGTCAACAAGGTCCATTCCCCCGATAACTGGATGGGGTCGAGGTACATATCCGTAGTCCTATGTGGTGTCTTCCAGACCGACTAGGATCAGTTGAGTACCTTAGTTTCGGTTCGGAAAACGAAACGGACAGAGATAGTCAATATTTCCAATGTGTTCAAATGTTAAACCAACCTGGCTTACACACAGCTATCTAGTCGATGGCGAGACAAGAATCCAGTTGGGCATAGTACTTTCGGACTGCTATTCAAAATCTATTTGCCTAGCATTTCTCCTGAAACAAAAAAACATTATTTTAAGATACCCAAATCTTCCCAGACACATACAAAAACATTCACATCAAATTTCAATTCACATTCACAATCACATTTCAATTCACAAATGAACTCTCAAAAGATGATTCAAAAAATGTAAACACGTCTGTCTAATAACATATAATCAAGTTTCACAATAGAGATCTTCAATTCACAAGTATATCCACATTACACAGTGAATCAGTCTTCCTGCTGGCCCCTGCACCCTCCCATCTATCTCCTCCCTGACTCCCCAGGGGTGTACACTTCATCCCAAAATTTTTTTCATTCGCACGCTTCCAGCCTCCAAACGGCGGACGATGCACCATTGTAAACCAATTGCTGCCCACATGACTGTCTATGATCACTCCCGTCCTGCCTGCGTCTGTCTGCTTACTCTCCCTTGGTACTCTCAATCACCACGGGAACTGGAAAGAAGCCAAATTCGACTAGGCCTGGCAGTTCTCTACGGCGGATCCGCGACTGCTCCCACCGCCGGCGACTACTGGAGATGTTCGCTCATCTCCGCTCTGTTTACAAGAGGGCAACACTAGAAGCTGGGAAAACAAGAGCAACACAGTCCATGAGCAATCGAACGCGCGTTCTGATCCGGCTTGGTGTGCGTCGCTGGCAGGCGCCCGCTTTCCACTAACATCTAGCGAGTATAATAATAGCGTCCCATCACTGCCGCGACCTGAGCACTCCGACAATCTCTCGTTACCTAGACATACTTTGTCATGCCATCCTTGAGCTATGCCAGGGGCCAAGGCGCAAGTGAATGAAGCCGCGGCCCTATGCCTCCTTCCCGATGCAGCCACATCGCCTGCACCTTCTTACTCGCGCTCGACCGGGGCTGCACTGCGTCTGCGCACGGTCCAAACCTCTAGTCGAAGTTTCGCATCCGTACCGACGCAATCCCCGGAGATGGCAAGACAACGGTCAAGGCGAAGGTTTTAAAGAGAAGAGACGGATCTAGAACGAGCGAAGCAGAGGTGGAATATAGCAAAAGATAGTGAACAATTAGAAGCAATATTTTCTCATTTTCGTTCGAAGCCATCAACGGTACCAACACGCCTATAAAATCGCCATAGGCAGGCGCGCCGTAGACAGCATAGCATCTCGGAAAAAAATAGGCTAGTCGATCGACAAGCATCGTGAGATCGGGAATTGCCCACAAACTAAATGATTAACAATTCGCTGTGCCTCATGTGTCGCATGCAATAGTTAGCAAAAAAGCAGGGACTAATGGACCTAAGGGATAGCTTCATCATACATGTACATACCTGTTTATGTATGTAGTAAGGAGGGAAGATACTCTCTAATTAGTCCTAATTATAACTAGAGTTAAGATCCAAACCCAAATATAAAGGAGAGAAGAGAATCGGCTTAAATCAAGTATACAAGATAGATTACAAGCTAAACTATAACGCAGAATACAACTTACACACTGTTACATTATGAAAACACTGATCTAGTTAAGAACACTAAAGTAGTAAAGCTATTGGAACGTGTGTAAAGTTGAATAATAAACAACGTTCGATGCGTGTTAATTTAAGGGCGGGCGGGGGGGGGGGGGGACAGTAAAAGGAAAAAAGTACCTTGAGAACCACAAATAAAAACAGTGAATTATTTTGGGTTTATGCTATTGCTTTCAAACAGTTGAAAAAAAAAACCCTTCCCCTTTTTTTTCTTTTTGTTTTAGGTTAGACATAAACATACAAGGGTGGGACGGTTAACCCAGGGTAAGATCTCAATGACCATAATTATCCTTTATCCTAAATACACAATTTATTACCCCCCCATAACCCCCCCCACATTAAAATTTCATTCCCCCATTTAAAACAAAAAAGTAAGTGCATCATATGTCGCACTTTAACAAAAACCAGGGTTATCCACCACCAAAAACCATAAAAATTTCAATTCCATAAATTGCTAACCCCCCATTAACAAACCCGATGGGCATTAATGCTACGTATCACTGGATTAAAAGATTGGTAGGCTACTAAATAGAATTCCCCACCCCCCCCGACTAATCATATTTGCCCAACCCAGCATTATCCCCCAAGGGGCTTTGTCCGTATTTCTTTTTAGGTGGGGGGGGGGGGGGTGGAGGGGGTGGGTTTGGGTTACCCCCGCGAGACCATATATAACGCCCCATATCACCATTTAAGATTGTAGAAGCTATCATTTCACCATATTATTAGACAGGTTTTTTTACAACAGGAGGGCGGATCTTTTTCATTTACTTGGCACTCTAGAAACCCGGATTTCCACCGACTTGGAAAAAAAATTTTTGTTTCATAAAGCTGCCACCCCCCCCACCCCCCCCTCCCCCCCCCAAAACAGGAATGATGTGCATTTTGTTGTGGGGACTTTATTGGATTGGGATGGGTTAAAAAACCTCTTTATTATTGTTAAAAAAAAAGTAGGGTGGCCCTGTAGCATATAAGCACATAGGACTTTGCTCAAGTTTCAACGGGGACTTAGGGGTGGGATAATCCCCCCAAGCATATGCGAGGCGTTGACGTTTCTTGTTTTGATCCTTTCTATAGTGAACAGTACACTTGTTCTTAACCATATTTTTGGTTGATATGCTCTGTCCGTGTGTATTGTTTTTTCTTTTTTCTCGCCAGAACCCAACACGGCGCCAGAGGCCAACATATTACATAAGACATTTGTAATTTTTCCCAGCCCATAACAGCTGAGTGACACCCCCCTTTTTCATTTGTACAATTAAGAAGAATAAGGGTGGGGCTTCAAACGGAACGAAGATCCACGAGCGTGTGCTGTGAAGGGTTTTTTTCTGGGGGGCATTGTCCTCCTGCACGAGGCGTTGCTCTTAGAGAACTTAGTATCTTTTTGATCAGATGGGGACAACCCGGCGATTTCTATGAGAACCCCTTGAACAAAAACGGTTTTTGTCCCCACCACACCCCACCCGTATACGTTGTTCTGGATTTCTTTGGACCTGTCATCAAAACCAAATACCAAGGAATCTGTACGATGCCACACGTCCCTATCGAATATTTTTATCGGTAATTCCCAAAAACAACGTTAATTTTTTCACGCATTGTGTCATTTTTTGCGTTTTTGAAGTTTGTCGGTAACACTCCCAAAAACCTGACAACCTCAATACCCGGGGGGTTGCCCCCCCACCCCAAGCCCTTTTCAAGTAATTCACAATGGGGGTGGGGACTGGTACACGAATGGCCGGGGAGGGGGGGTGGGGCTCGGGGGCGCACCTTTATTTGAGGCGTCCCAATACCCCTCATTAACATATTGTTTATTTTTCACCCCAGTATATCACATTACATTTAGTGGTATGGGAGGAAATTACAGTTTTGATTCTATACTATCGCAACTTTCTTTTTGGTGGGGCCTCGGAACATATTCACATGGTTGAAAAACAAACGGTTCACCATTTCATTGGAGTTATGATGAATGAATCTGCGTCTTGCACAACCCATTTACAGTTGACACAAAGAAAGGGAAGGCGACGCCTAGACCAATACACCTTGCCTCTACGTTATCTTGGCTAACATAGGTCGTCCCGCCTCTTCCCATCTTGGGCACACATATCTTAATCGCCAAAGATCCCCAGAATTTATCTACGCCTCTTGACACCATATTTTACCATTTACAGAGTGATGATATGCCAACCCAACACAGCAACTGTGTTACTGTATGATAAACATGGGCCGTAAGGGGCTGCCGCTGTGCCCCATCGTAGTTGGGCTCCGCATAAATTGAAGATATATTGTTGACCTCCACACAATTTACATCTCAACACAGCTATGTATTACTAATAATCAAACTATTCAAAAGATTGCTGCATTAACCTCGGGGTGAGGGTGTGAGCCTCAGACCTTCTGTAATCGAGGGCATTTGTATATGTAAGTGTGCTATGTCTCGAAGTCCAATTTATTCCACATGAATTAACGAAATTACATTGTAAGAAAAGTGCGTGCCCACCCCAAGGTGGCAAACATAGTAGCACACAATGTTAGATAAGTGGTACTGGTCGGCACTAAGATATAACACATAGAGACTATGACTTTTTCATTAGTTCTAGAGAATTCAATATGAAATAGTGTTCATATTAGGTGTTACATGAAGTGCTGTTGCAACATCGAAAACATATCGGAGAAGTTTGTAAAGAAATGGATGGACATTTATTTAGGCCCGCTCCTCCCTACCTTTTTCTCATCTGCATGCAAAAAAAAAAGAGTTATAAGCCAGAATTGTTGGTAAAGTCTAAAGCGTGATACAAAACTTTTATTAGCCAGAGACCTAATAACATAGAAGTGACATAGGAAAAAATTTG